>OZ023139.1:19943276-20055727 GCA_963675895.2 Styela plicata | reverse complement strand
AAAACACATGAAAATATCCCCAGGTTCACTATTTAAAATTTGCCTCTATTAAATGTAAACCTAGGTTTATTATAATATTAAATTAAAAAATCTTACCATTTTGTAAACCACGGTCTAGATCCATCATTCCAACGCCATTCCCTCGCAGGTAAATAGTTCATTCCAATCCAGATATCGTGGCTTAAATTCAAATCATTATTTCAACTTAAAATATGAATGCTTGTATTTAATAATTTTAAACGTTTCAAAAGGGTTTCAGGTTACCACCACTTGTTCTTTTTACTCAGCAACTATACAATGTCAAATAGAATACCGAGGAAATAATTTTTTCATGGAACAATGCTTACGAATTAGTCATATTTTATTCCCACCAATCACGTTTGATCTAAATGCTATAAATTAGACACTAGAAACAAGCAGGTTAATAGATTTTATTTCTATCAGAATGTACTAAATGCTACTGATATTTCAATATTGCAACACTCAACAAAATTCACGAGGTGATGTATGTAATACCTGGCATGTTTCTGGCATCCTGTTAAATGCCACAGGCAAAATAAATTAATTAAAATTAGAAATTTTATTATAAATCAAAGGACTGAAGCACGAAATGTTTACCTGAGAAGGCGCAATAAATGTTCCAAAGATTATATTCTGGAGCGAATAACTGGCTAGAATAATCGAATTGACTAATGCGCATCGAAAGTGAATAATTACTTGATATTTTCTACGATTTAAACGGAGCACTTGAAATTCCCCTGCATGAACAAAATGGTATCGTACCATGCCTAGCGCGGGGCAATTCAATTCGTAGCATAAAAATTTTGATTCAGTCCAGAATTAGCCACAGTATATACCAGTGAAATAAAATGGAATAATCACAATTCCACAAAAATACGGAAGAGTATATGTGTATTCCCAAAGATGTGAATTGGTGGCACATTTTTTGTAACAGTTTTGTTCATATGCATGTTATAAAATTCGTAGCTATAACCAGGGATAGCCATATCCGAATATTTCACTATTTACATCAAATCTAATCTAGTAAAAAAATAATTACAAAATCTAGAAAACCACGAGTATAGTTGACAATTTTTTTTTATTCATGCAACAAAATCCATTTGAGAAGAAAAAATTAAGAATCTTACAATATGCTCAATTTTAATGCTAGCACAAATTGCAATTGCTTCTTAAAAAATGTATTCAGATGCTCTATTCGTTTGGAACATCTCAGGCTACACTTTCCTAATTTTGATGATAGTGTCGAATTCTAGTGGACCATTTTCTTGATGTGCTTTTCAAATTATGAATAATTTGTAATTTGGTCCGATTCGACTTCCCGATACACACTTGGTTGTGCCAATCCCCAAGAACCCTGTCGTCTCCCCTAAATATGTTAGTACATGCAATCGTGATTAAAAATGCTTGTTTTTATTTTTGCTGTGAGAAACAGTAATTTTGGTGATTTAATGTCATTTACCTCGTAAGATTTTTCACAGCTGCGTAGATTTCTTCGTCACCGATTTCAACTAACCACGCGTTTCGTTGTTCACACATCGATTTTGCAACATAATATCCTTTGCCGTCGTTGAATAGCTCAAGCTTGTATGTTCGGAATTCAAGAATATCTGAACAGACAAATATTTTTTAAATAATGAACCTACTGATTTTTAATCCTGTCGTTAATAAAAGAGAAGATGTACTCACTTTTAGTATATCCCGCTACGATGAATAAACTTATTGCATAAATACTAAAAGATGAATAGACTCCCGTTTTCATCGCTATTAATTATTCTGAGGCGATCTTAATAAAGGAAAATGAGTATCAAATACGGGTTTAGAATTAAACGATATAAAATTCATTTTAGTTGGTTCGTTTTAGTTAATATTTTAAGCAAACGAATGCCGGAAAGTGAAGAGTTGCAAATTCAAAATAATCTGGAACTGAATCAAGCTTTGGAATTTGTTTGAAATAAAATTATTTACTTTGTGAGAAGCTTAGTAATGAGATGCATAGGCAGTACGATAAAGTTTTTATTTTATATATTTTAAATTGGAATTTATTTCAAACGCATACGCAGGAAGAAACATATATAAAAACCACTCATATGAGATAAAGCTACTTGTGAACCAACACCCTAATCGCCAAACGAACCCAAACAAATATGAACGACTATTTTCGCTGTGAGTAGGATCTGACCTGAATGATGAAACGACCATCACGACATATTCTATTTTATCTTTGAAGCGTGTACCTGCAGGACCCTGCAGGACAAAATATTGCTGTTGGATGAAGGCACAGGATTTTGCCGTGAAGCGCCACTCACCACGCGAATTTGTATATAATACAATTAACGATATAACAATATTGTGGTGCATATTTTAATGTTGCTCCGCCTGCAATTCCATTTTGTCGAGTATGAAATCAGATTAAATTTTTTCACTTTTTCTTTTTTATCTTGACTCTTGAATCTTGGCATTTTTTTGCAATAACATTGAATCACGTGGTCGTCAAAATGCGTGAAATTCGCTGCTCTTTGGTAGTAAATTTACAATGTTATATAAAAATAGAACTATTAAATAGTTTTATTTTTTGCCAATATGAGCTATACAGCCAGGGCGCTCTTACCAACTGCCCCGTAAAAAAGCAACTTAAAATTTTGAAAAATTGTAGCGACGGAAAATTTATTACACTTTTATAATAGTGTCAGCACCGAAGCAATATCGCTTTATCTCTGATCTCCGTTTCAGTAAACAATCTTTATTTGTATTTTTTTTATTTTCTCACAGGATTCAAATTCGCCTTCCGTTTACGCCATGACCCTGTTCCATAAGATTTCATGAAAAGTTATATTATATTAAAAATAATGTGTACCGTTCCCGCTAATGTAACTTAGCACTTCTGATGCTGTTCAAATTTTAATAAATTCTGATTCTAATCTGAACTAACCAAAATTGGGTTATAATAGTTTAACCGCCAATCAATTCTGAAAAATACAATTTGATCTACGTATATTTGATCTAGATATATAACATGCACTACCACTTTATAAAAAGTCAACATAGAATCAATCATGTATTGTATAACCAATCTTGCGCAAGCACTCTCCTAAATGAGTACCAAGCTATTACCATCTACCGCAGGTAAATCAGCGTGCTGCATAAATGTAAAACAATCTTCCCACAACTTCCATATTATATACAACTATATTACTGCGGTTTACCAACGCCTCTTCTTACAGGAAACTTAGAAAAACATAGTTTGATGATTTTAATAGAAGTACGAAATACATGAAATAACAGAGCATTATGTTGACTATAGATATATTTATATTTTAATATTATTTTTAAGATATATATATATATATATATTGAAGTCTGACAGATCACGAAAGATCCATAAAGAATATGAAGAACATGAAGAAAAAACAAATCATCAGCATATCTTACAATTTCCCATGATAGTCATACATTGATTCAACTCGTAAAAATTGAGGAACATAATATGATAAAAATTCATTCATTTTCGATCAGATGGTTGTTGTGATAACTAGTAGTCTCTGTATAATTACGGTCGACCGAAAAACATTTTAACAAGCATCAGTAGGACATTTCAATAATTAAATACTTTCAACTGGTAACATGCGCCATTGACAGAAATGTAGCCATAAATGATTTCAAAATTCAGTCACAATTAGACAGAATCAATTTGACCAATTTGATTTTTTCGTCTTTATTTGACACGTAGACATACTTTAGAATATTAGAGTGGTTAGTTTACCATACATATTTTTATCATATCTTCTTGTAAGGATCATTATTTACTAGTTAAGCAAAGAAAAAAGTCTTTAATTCGAATATTTCAAAACTTAAAAAAATCTCACGTGAATATTTAATACACAGGCAGATGAATCTGTAAATTAAAGCTATATTTGCTTACAATGAAATAAGTAGAAAAAACAATTTATATTTTAAGGTATATTGAGAGAGTTTCTCAAATGAGAATGCTCAATACCTAGACCAGGGATCGGCAAAACCGAATAATTTGAAATTCGAATAGGATTCGAATAATTTGTTCGAATCGAATCGAATCACGATATAGAATCACATCTATATAATACAAATCTTCGTTTTTTACTATCACATCTTGTTTCCATTGTGAAAAAGATGAAATTGTTAGTTTGTAGTGAACTTGTAGTCAACTTGTAGTCAAATTTGATCAAATTTGATTGCATTTAATTGTTAAAAATAAAGATTTCTGTATACAATGATTCCTGTGAACAATTCTCGATTGATTCGAATAAATTGTGCTTCGAATTGATTCAATTCACTGAATCGAATTGCCCAGCCCTACGCGTGACTGTTTTTGCGAAAATAAAATATTATGTACAAGCAATTGTTTAACAGAAGTTCAATTATTTCAGTGAAGAAAATAAAATGAATAAAAGGAAAATTGATATTAAATTTAAATAGAAACGTTTCGTTAAGTTATCGGGCGAAAATTACATTTGAGGTGAATTGAACTCAAATATGTATTTTTTCAGTGGCGTTTGATATATTTCTGTATGACTTATTATTTCTTCATCAAGCATGATGTTTTAACGCAAAAGTAGAACTTCAATTCTCACAATTTCATTCACTTATGTGTCTATTCTGAACTAAATCCGCAACTTTCAAGGAAATATTTTAACCGCACCTCCCACCACACAACTCAGGGTGTAATAACTTGGGTAGGCTAAGTCGAACGGATATGATCATAGCCCTTCAGCAATTCGAACCTTGTCCGCCTATAAGTGGCTGCTAGTACATGGCCTTGGTCAGGGCGATCCACCCCAAGAAGTGACTACAATAAAATATTATCATTTCAAAAAGATAACTCAGAATAGCATTCATTGATAATTCATTGCCGCCCTCTTCTCTGCAACACCACAGACATTTTATATATTGAAAATGCATTTGCCAACATATATTTTACGTCTTTTTGTACCTTCAGATATTACGCTGTTTCACGATTACGGTTTTATCAAACAATATATATTACAAGAAAGCATCTATGATCTCGGCTAAATTTAGGTTGATGCTTTTACTATTACCATTTGGAACTGTTTAATCAAGAAGAAATCACAAAAGTTGGAGTTAATCTCATCGAACTTCTTCTTTATATGTTTGCGTATAAACTTTCTTCTTGTGATCCTTGTGGTTTCTTGTTAATCTCAATATTAGAGTATAGGTTGAACGTTGCCAGATATGTTGATATTGCATCGTAGAGGAATTTATATTGTTCCTGAAATTTATGTGAATTATTACCATTTTTATTTACCAAGTGTAGGGGTTTGAACACACATAACAACTAACGTTTTTATTAGAGAGGTACAAAGTCTTGCTTCACATCTACATAAATTTATTTCTGTAACGTTTCGCATGAACAAAGTCAAGTCAGACTTCATAATTTTTGCAAATGATGTCTAAAAAAATCTGACTCAATTTGGTCGGTGAAACGATAAAAAATGAATCTGTGTAAGTGTGAAGCAAGACTTCGAATATATCTGGTTAGTCATAGTTACTCTTTCTTCTGTATTCTTGCATTTGCTCCATGCAGATCTGCGAAAATAAAGTCATATTTGCTAGACGCAGAAAATACTTCCTCAATACCTGTGAAGATTCAGTATAACGATAACACTCCCACACAAAAGCACCAACGATTCAAGCAAAAAGATTTAAGCGCATATAACTTGAAATATTATTTTAAAATCATTCCGCCGAATCCTATTTACAATTTAAGAAAATCCATCGCAAAAAATAATAAACTATTAAATACACGTTAAACTTACGAAAGTTTGAACCATTCCAGGTCTGCAGTCTCTCAAGTCTTTCACAGCTCTAAACACGTCAATCTTGTTCTCCGATTTCAATCTCTCAATCAGGTTAATCAGCGCACAAAAACTTCCGGTTCTTCCGGCGCCGTCACTGAAATAATATGAATCATGGGTATTAAGCTCATAGTTATTTATTCATATAAACTTACTCGGTCAGAAACTGATTTTCTAACCGTATTTAATCTAGTATGAGCCACAGATGGATCATCGAGTAGACGAGACGCGTTCCATATGCATTTTATACTTAACAAAAATTAAATTACTGAGTAGTAGCTAAAAAAATAAACAATATATTAAGACATAAAGAATATTATGAATTTTGTCCAATATCATTTGACATTGTAAGATAGAAAAAAATAAATAATTGATAAAAATCAGAACAATGCAATCTTGAGACTAATATAAATAATCAAGCATACATTTTCCTTGAATAATAAACGTTGGTTTACCCTGAAAGCTTATAATGTATGTAATTGTAAAAATGATGTTTGGAACATGGGATACGGACGTATCTCAAATGCGCGTTGATATGTCGATGAACTATACTTTTGATATTGAAATATCACAAACACATGCTTCAGCAAATGATTCAGAACCTCCAATAACCTTTTTCAGCAATCAATCTCACCTGCAATGAATTAGTGAAACTGCATCCTCATCTCGTCTCAGACTGGAATACATTTTTTCGATTAGTTCAAAAATTTCAGTCGAGTCACTCGGGCATTCATTCGTTTTCCATCCAGTGTATTGATATTGAATGACGACCTCAACGTAAAATGTAATGAAATAAATCCAAAAGGCATTACATTTTTTACCATATAATTGTCGGTCTTAAAATGACAATAAAGCATTTTCTGCTCATCGTGATAGAAAAAAATAAACAAAATAAACGAAGATATGGTATGTTGTTTTTGTAATTGCACTGGACAGGTGATACTCGCACTACTTTATAATAACGGATCAGTTCTTTTCGAGGTGTTTCCCATTAAGATTGCGATTGGGGCTGGGCAAAACCGAATCGTTTGATATTCGAAGCTGATTCGGATCATTTTTTCAAATCGGATCGAATCACTAATTCTATAAAAGTAACAAATATTCCATTTTTACTATTACTATTAGTTTCTCCGTAATAAGAAATTTACATTTACGAATTACAAGTATTAGCAGACATAATGGCGATGTATTTTACATTCTATTCCAAGAGCTATAATTTGACCAAAAGCGATTGCATTTTGGTGTTAAAAGATTAAAATGCTACTGCATCCTGCAAGTTTTTTGTTCCTATGAGCGATTCACAACTGATTCGAATAATCTGTATTTCAAATCGATTCAAATCCCCGAATTTGAATTGCTCAGCACTAAGTTAGTTGGCTGATATTATATTTTGCGGTATCACTTTATCTTGTAATTGACCGACGATAAATCCTTTTAGCCGATTCTGGCCTTTCTTAAGACAAACTTCAATAATAAAATATTATGGCTGTGCAAAGATAAATTTTGTCTCAGAATTCATTGGTCTAAAAATTCATGCACACAAACTGCTTTATCTTCAAAATCTTATTAAGTTCGACAATCATTAACAATGTGTTTGGATACTGACATTTTTACGCAATATCATATTTATTGCGTGTATAATGAGCTTTTTCACATATTACGGATACAATATATTTAATTGGGTTCAATGATTATCTTTTCTGCACATAACTACTTCTTTACCCTCAAAAATTTGGATACTGCTATACGAAATTTGCGAAAAATTAAAATACCTAATTTAACTATATCCCTAACATGCTATGAGGATAAATTGTAATACTTTTTCATCGTCCTCTTTAGTAACACGTAGTTGACGACATATTAAGTTATGCTCAGATTCTGTTGAATTAAGATAAACGTTGATATCGCCCAATATCAAATCTTTTTCCAGCTCTTTTGGCCAATATTGAAAACATTGCTCCTGAAATCGACAAAACGATGTACATAATTAGCCTATAAGATAAAAATTAATTTTCTTTCCCAGCTGATAATTATTTTTTGCTTCTGATTTGTCTGAACTATTCCAAGCACGATTCTAACTTGATAGACTGAAAAAGTTGGAATAATGTGAAATAGGGAATATTAAGTATTGAAATATTGAATATTTTTTATTCAAATTCTCTCTACGCAAGGTAGGAGCACTCAAATAGAGCCCATTAACGAATACTATAAAGATATACATAAGATTTAATGAACGTAGGGAAAAGTTTCAAATGAAATTAACGACACGAGGGATAAACAAAGGCTTTTGTCTTTGGGTAGCTTTGTGGTTATTGTCTATAGAAAATTATTTTTTGAATAAAAATATTGTTTGGGGCGCCCGTTAAGACAGCATTTGATTTCGGAAAAAAAATGTTCACTCACCCCTCCCCCTTATCGTATAGTCTGCACTTTAAAAAGCATGTTCAATGGGATTTAATTCAAACCTAACAATGTCATCAAATTGCTATCAATGCTATCAAATCTATCTCATACGCTATCTGTGACGTATTTGCGCCGTTTTATTAAATCCGGCTATACAGTGAGCAAATGAGTGCTTCATAATCATACTATTTCCCAAGGCTTCTAACACTCATTACATACATTTTGCAATGGGAGTTTAGTACATGGTCAAAATAGTATTCGTTATGTTGTTTTGTTTTTACGTACTTTCTTATTTTCTTTGCAATTTGTCAGCATCACAATGGTGTTAACATTGTTATCAAGTATTGCTCTCCAAAAAATTTCGACAGTTGATTTAAACGGTCCTTGTGCAGCAATCAATTTTGTAATATTTCCGTATGACTGTAAAGCAAATTTTTTTTTGTTGAAATTATATTAAACGGAACAGAACAGAATCATTTCCATTCCATTTTATGTTATCAAGAACGAATAACAGAATTATGGAGGCGTGGAAGGAGCAAAAATTGTCGGGAAGTAATGCCACTTTGAGAATGTTGATACTAATATTCACAGGACCCCTGCGCCACATTGTGTAATTGGGGGGTAATCTTGTCTTGGACCCTTAAAATATGTTTTGCATTTTCTGATAGGAAAATTATATGATAAATCATGATATAGCTATTTGAACAATATTTTATCATTGCGTTGGTAAATTATTTTGTTTTTGTTAATGATAATAATAATAGTATACTACTATAATAATAAGAAGAAAAATACATAATGGTTTATCTTGCAGTCAATGACTGTAATCTAATTTAAAACTTCAGTTTTATTTTTATTAATCTTGATAAAAAAATATTGGATAATATAATACTCCCGTATCTCTTGATCAAAAAATTAAATACTTGTTTTTTCAGGCTGAAAGTTTGTTACATCCATAATATTCATCAATATCAGAGTAGCTATTTTACCTCCAGATTCGAGGCGTTCAGGTAAGGTGTTTCCGAGTCTGTAGATTTCCGAAGAACAACAACATGATTTCTTCTGGAATCTAAAAAATTTTACACCTATATCCATTTCAACTAATAGAATAACGTCATTTCTTGTTGACCTGACTATACCAACGCCTTACCTTTGTTCACGCCTTGGACAAATTACACAGAATAGGAGTATAGTGAACTCAGTTGGAAAAATCATGTTTAGCATGTCTGAAAAAAAGCAAACAAAAACCAGGCACCATTTTCAATGCAGTTACCAATGCACCAAATCACTGTTGACACCAATTTGAATTGGTCAAAAAGTATTTGCCACACTCTGAAAAAGGCTGTTGTACCATCCGGTGTTTAGGAGGCCTTCAACTATTGTTAACATCGACCTGATTTTGACCAAAATGATTCACACAAATTTTGATAACACCATTATTAAAACTGTTTTTGACAGGTTTCAACTAGCGTTGGTAGGTAATCGAGAATAATTTAATATTAGGAATAATTGTCGAGTGAAAATTGGGCAGTAAAATTTCCAGTTTACTTTGACTCACAGGGAATCACTTCCTTATTTCTTACGGTGTCTAGATTTTTCGCAACCTCCCCTTGTTTCGCTTGATTGATTGGTCCTACTTTTTGGAGGTTATTGAACTGCTTCTCCATTGCTTCTTGTTTAGAAGAGGCGCTGAAATGAATTCATAGAAACGCGATTGATCATACTAGTAGCGTAACATATGCTTGCAAATTTGTCAGCAGCTTCACATATGTTTGTTTAATACAAACGTCCGCAAAATAACTCTATTTCAGAAAAGCGGCCATGCTCAGCAATTGCACAAATGTATTGCGAAATATTTTTAAAATGATAAATTCAAACGTGTGTTATACAAAAACCTCTCTTTCGAAATTGTTAAGTTCCCTGATATGGATATTGCATTAAATAGGCTATCTTAACGAGAAAAGATTTAGCGGTTAGGATATTTAGGGAATTGAAATAACCTATCATGAATATATTATGCTTTATTTACTTATCCATAAATTGATATAATTTATCCGAATCCAAATCTGTACTTCCAAACAAATAGTCTTCAAGAATGAGTTTATGGACAAGAATATACTGATCCTGAAAGAAAAATATATAGTGTTTTGTGAAGTGATCAATTAAGGCAATTAGTTATGACGAGTGGTGGTGGTCAAAATAGAACATATTTTGATGTCGAAATCAAATCGAATAATATATGCAAATCAAATTTATAATGAATGTATTATAATAAACAAGCCAACGTGTCGCTCTACATAAAATTGTAGAGTGAATAAAAATTCAAATAAAGTACCTATAACGAACCTATATCGAATCACTCGTAGATTCAAGACGGAAAATTTACGGTTCGCAAATCACGAATCAAATCGAATATTTTCTACAGCTTCATTCACTGATAGCTTATTTATTATTATAGGTTTATTATCTTATCAACGATCTTGAAGCGGGTATTAACATATCGAAACAGTCCTACTTACGCAGGTTTGAACCATGTCCACGCGCTGTTTTCTTAGTTTTAAAATACAGTTGTGCACGTCGACTGTTCTCAGCGATTTGCTCTCGTCCAACAGAAAATCGAATGCTATAAATGCACCAGTTCTCCCAGCACCGGCACTAGAATTTTAAAAATAACATCTCGATTTATGTTCATACACACTATTGCTTTAAACTAGACTACCATGTTTCAAATAACTCGAGTTTATAAGTAGAACAGCGCAACCCGAACCATAAAAGTCCATTTTCTTCTGTTCTTAAAATCAGTTTTTCCTCGCAGATCCTGTTTTAATCTGTTTAATAATGCATTTTGTAGGTAACTTATCTAAACACTTCAACACAATTGTTGCTACGGCAAAAGAGTAACAAGTATCTAATTTTTGCTTCACGTCTTGCTCATATTATTCACGAAAATGAAAGAAATAGGAATATGTCAAGCCTAAACATGGAATGACACTGAGTAATTTATTTGCTCCAATAATTATCAGAATTTAAACATTTATTGAATCACAGTGACTCTGTATATTAGAACGTGTCCTGAATGCGTAAAAAGTTGAGAAGATCTTCTATAAGCAATCACAGATTCTTCGATTTCATTGCGCGATTCAAGGGTCTTACCTACAATGTATGACGGATGGAGCATTCGATTTATAGCTTCGAAATATTTTGTGGAATCGCAGCAAGTTGCTCGTGGTAACTGGTACACCATGGTCCGGCCAGTCAAGATATAGAAGCAAGAATACTGTTTTATTCTAGAAAATAGGTTTGTTCCAAGATTTATATTATACGAAAAAAAATAATATAAGCACCCAACACTGAATAAATTAAACTAAAACACTAAAAGTCGAAATAGTAACAAGACGGCAAGGTCATATGAATATTTTTATAGTGTTTAATATTTCATATGTATTATAATGAAATACAAATTATTCTGCCAACCTGGGCATTGTTTTTCGTAACTGTCAATGTCACCACTTTATAGCATCCAGTCGTAACTTCAGCTGAATTTTCAACATGTATATTGCCGTACGTCTTCAGCAGTCCTTGTCCAGGCCAATACTTCTCACACTTTTTCTAATAAAGGAATTGTATTTTTTTTCAATTATACGGCAACAGAATGATTGCAGAAATATCTCTGGTCGTAATTGTAAGCTGAAATCTTTGCTTGGCAGTAATATGTTATTCTCATTTTAGGAAAGGCGAAACTATTTATATACATATTGTTCTGGGTTACTCTTAATAAAAAATCATTTTTAGTAAAACAAAATGATTAGAGCGCCCATCAGAATGTCATCCTTTAACTTCACCCAATTTAAAGGTTTTGAAGAGTTTATATTTTAATCAATCGCACTTTCACGACTGTGCTATTTCCCCTCAATGTATTGATCTCCATTCGTTGATTCCAGTCATTTTTATTAGTCTGCTTATTAAATCAGGTTCTAGTTAAAACTATTGGGAATATTGAGCTTGAGAAAGAATATCAAGTTAGAAAACAATATTTACTATACATTTAACCCTTGAGATTACAAGAGGTATATTGATTACATGCTTTCTTACCTTTCCATTTTCCACACATTTTGTCAACATGGTTATACAAGTGACATTCTTTTCAACTATCATTCTCCAGAAATCATTTATAGTAGAAGGCAGAGGTCCTTGAGTTGCAATATATTTGTTTGCTTGACTGAATCCCTTAAATAAAATATATAATATATAAACAAGTTTCCGAAACAAAAGTAAAATCAACATATAAAAGTAAATAAAACACACACTTTAATGTAACAGCCGTTGATATAACTATCATCGCCATTTCCGTCCAAAACAACTCTAGACTGATCGCCTGTAAAAAAGAAAATTACATAAATAAAATCACTATGTTTTATTAAAATACCTTTTACTCTTCTTTCAAATATTAAAAAGTTTGTCACATTTTAATGTAATTGTTTCAGTACTTCCATTCATTGTACCTTTTTTACCAAAAAAACAGATTATAGTGACGTGCCCTGGATTCACACATACAACTGAAATTAAATATATAGAAAGCTGTCTATATCATTGTAAAACACGACCCATACATAGCAAAAAATGACTTACAGTAAGATTCGTAACATAGTGCAGTGAGCGGGGAGATGTTTATCCCAATAGCAAATTTGTAAGATTTCAATGTCAAGTAGAACGTTCACGAAAATATTATTTGTGATTGAGAAATAAATTCAATATCTGCGGAATGGCTGGTGGACAAAGATGAAGATTATTCTAGTAAACACGTATCAAGGAGTGAAATTTATACACGGAAATAGCATCATTGTTTTCAACAAAGTCACAAATATATTCTTAAGTTTTGTTAGGTCATAGCTTAACTTCCTGAAACAAAACAAGAAATAACCTATAAAAAACAAAAATGAATTTAGTAATATTGAAATTTAATTCTATGAAAGTTATGAACTTTGGACATCATCACAGTAAAAATTAAAAAATGAAAATATAACATTTTGCCGCAGAAAATAAATTATTTTTCATCGTAAGCTAGGGAAACGATCAACATATTGCGCATAAAGAACAGAAAATTATTCCGAAATCAATATTTCATGCTTCACAAGGACTTAAAATCTTTTGAAGTCTTTTGTTTTCAATTCTACAATTCCAGCAAATACTTTCAAATCAATAACTCAAGTTTATTCTTTTTTATTGTTATTCGGAAACAAACTCACATGGTAGAATATTCTTGTATCTGTTTTTCTTTTTCAAGGATTCTGATGTTGCCACTGTTGTAGAATAAGGGAGAGCTTTCGCGCTTTGCTTCAGTGTCTGAAATGTTTAATTATATCAGTTATAGTTTCATCACATTTTACTAATTTTTAAGACAGCGATGATCAAATTGTTCAGGCTGCATAAGTTTCCTAACTATTCTATTATTCTTAATATTGTGCAAACTTGCGCAAATCGTTTTGGTTGGAGGTCGTTTTGCTCTCCCAGATACGAAATTATAAATTCCGAACTAGTTGAGAATGGCTAAGTAGATAGTTTAATTTAACTTGAGAGGAAATCGACTTTCTTTTTTAGAATGGAGAAATTGAACTAAAAAATACAACTTGGATTAGGCAATTACAATGGCTGAAAGCGTTTGAAAACTTTATAATGTTGTAACTATATTCCGTATGACTATTAAAATGTCACGATTTATTGCACGTTTATTATATCATGTAAAAATATTATTTAAATATATATATACGGAAGAGTCTATGCCCTTCCACTCAATCCGTACTTTTTAATGATGTCCATCATCTGATTTCTATTGATTTCTTTTATTTTACATACCTGAAACTCTTCCGTGAATTTAGCTCTATTTTTTTCTTTTAATTGGTTGTATCTTTCAAGAAGTTGTTCCAATGCGATATCAGTAGGTGCTCTTGGTTCTCGTTTATCAATTGCAATGTTTTCATAAGCTTGTTCTTGTTAGGAAAAAATCAGAAATAAAAATAACAAAAAATAAAGTTCTATAGAAACAGATCAATGCATTTGAAATTCAACATTCGTTATATAAAACCTTTTAGCCGCAAAATAACTGAGTGAATAAAAGAGCCTCGTTAGAGATTCTAATACAGGGTAAAAAAGTACGTTATACTACAACTATCGTTATTACCTTCGTTATTCGGCATATCTTGCAGATTGATGTTGTCCGAAGATATTTTCTGCTTGTTGTTTTTTCTGTGTGAATTTAGAATTAATAACTTTTAGTCTGCATCATAATAGTTTTAATATATATTTTTCTCTCAAAATTCAAACCAATATTCGTCTGATAAGTTTATTAAATTAATAAAGAAAAAGATTTTACTCTTCATTCTTTTATTTTTACCATAATTCTTTCCCTTCGAATGATCATGACAGTTGATTTAAAGTATAAATAAATATTTACACTTGACAGAGTTATTAAATGACAATATGAACGGTATTCGATTTATTGCATTTTTCGATTTTCGAATTGTGAAATTGTAAACATGATTCTCTTTCATTTTTGGATATTTATCTCAACTTACGAAATTAATTACAAAATAACTCAAGCGCAGTTGTTAGTTCGCTTTCCAATCATTACGAAGGTATCAAAAATGAATGTCAATATCACTCACCTTTTCAAATGAAACATGAATAGTGTTGAAGCAAAAATGATGAGAACAACTCCAACAATGACGATGATTATTATAATTGTCACTACAAAAAAGTTGGGATGATTGTTTTTAGTGATTGTCTAAATGACCGGTGTTTCCAACCACGCAACTGGTCCTGTAGGTGCCCATCCTAATATTCGACTTATTTATTGATATCCCAATAATCCCGTATATTGTCAAATATCCCATTTACCAAAAAACTATATAGTTGATGATAAGTATGTAGTATGTAAATGTATTGGCCTGGTGCTAAAGACTTTAGTTGCTAAAAATATCCATCTTACTTACACACATACTGTGCAATAGACTTGGCGTTGTAAGAGTAAAATTAAATCAATGTGTCAGTCCAACAATTACGCATCTAAATATTTTATATTTAATATTTGACATGTACTTACTTGAGTTGGACATCATTCTGCTTGCAAAGAATGAAACTTCGCTCGCTTTAATAAATATTTTATTGTTTTCACCAGGTGTTGTAGCGACGGTATAATAACTAAAATACGGAGTTATGGGAAATTATAAAAATTATTCATACAGGGTTCATCAATTAACAAACAGTGTAGAATTTTACACGCACTGCGGATATTAAACAATGAAATGAAAATTGAGAATGTCTTCGAACATATGCAGCCGACTTCGGTAGGAAGAAGTTATATTCAATTTGACAATACTGAAAAAAACAATTCCAAACAGTGCCAATGTGCTACATTCACCTATATTCTACTCCGGCCTCAAGTTTGAAGTTTTTCCCACGAATATTTCCATCAAAGTCGACGTCTCTCTTTCTTCTGTTTCTTTCATGGATTTGATAGATATTACATACCGATGTACTTTCGTCCCCCAAAATTCGTGTTAAGTTGATTTCTGAGATGCTCGTTCTTTAGATTATAGAAGTAAAAGTTTATCGAAATCCATATACCTTTTTTAATATGATATTTCAGAAAAAAAAAAAAATAAATGGAACTTCAGGAGAGGTAAAATAAATTGGGTACTGGATGACCACTGCTTATGTTGAAAAATAGATTAAAAAAAACGTTTTATTTCAATATATATAATGAGGAATATTCAAGATACCTATTTAAATATTTAATCGGGTTATACTTTTTATTTTGCTCTATTGAAAGCCATATACTCATTTCGGGTTCATATATCTGAAGCACCGCCGACCACAAAACACCACTGTAAACTGTTTACTTACCTCGATATAGCTATGGCAATAAAACCCTTGTTAACAATGAAAGATGTTGTTGTATTTTGCAAATCTTCCACACTTTCAATTTGCACCAAATTTGAATGGTTTGGTTTATATACAACAATCAAAAACAAACAGCTGTAAAAAAATATTTGTAATATTGTTTTTCCAATTTTCAATCAAAAACTCGTCCATAGAACATACAGATAAATATGGTATAGGTGTACATTATCACACCAATAATTTGTTTAAAAAAATCTCCAGAATCAATTTCATTTCCGATAAAGTTTTCAATTTTGTTTTTCATCAGCTCCAAGTCTGGTTCCAACTGATTCTGCTAAGCGGCACAGTCTCATGTGTCGAAAGCTGAAAAATCCTTTTGCGTACCGACTTGCTTGGGGGCAAACTCCACCACCCTAAACACTACTCTCATCTTTCTAACCTTATTGGCCCGTTACTTTCGTTGGGAAAAGGTATTGTAACAGTCAATGTTCCGTCTGTGCTAGTTTCAGCAGCAACTGCGGGTGAAGGCACAACTGATGGGGCTGGAATAAAAAAAATATTCGAACTTTATTGTAATACACTCAATAACTTAATCTTACATAAAAACGACAAATTTTTAAACGAAAATATGCTTTGTACATTCACTAAATGAAAAGATCCACCGTGAGCTGGGCGCTGTAAAAACAACCATCGAGCATACATACTCTAGAAAAACATATCTGAGCTAGATTTTTTGTCTTGTGAAGGCTTCTACTAGCTATCAGTAATAGTCATCAGTGAAATCACAATTTGCGCTTCACACTATAGCTTCACTTGCATTATTCAGAAAAAATAAATCTACCGCTCTAACCCATATTGTGTACAATGCTTTACAGTTAGGGCTTGGCAAAAACGAATCATTTGGAATTAGAATCGGTTCAATCTCAACAACTAATGCTTAGTTTTCAATTTTAATATTCGCTCAATAATATATGTTGCAAACTAAGAACTTTTCGGTAAACTTTGAAACGAAAAGATTTGAATTATTTTTGAAAGTTTTTGTTCTTACCCAGTCAGAAACGATTCATTACGAAGTTGTTTTAAGTATGGGATACTCATGTCGATGTCAAGGCGTGGGTCCATCGGTGATGACGGTTCAATATATGGGATAAGAACCGATTCGCGACTAATTTGTATAAGTCAACAAACTGAATTGCCCAACTCAATTCATTAAAATGGAAAAAAATACACACCAACTATACCTGCTACATCTGTAATGCAAGATCCGATAGCAAAACTACTTGGCCCAAAACCTGCGCAAGTTTCTCGCTCGAATACGAAATGTATATTTGCGATTGTGTTGCATGTTAGTAAAATTGTAAAACCTCTCCAGAACGTTTGCACGAACCATCTTAGTTGTTTTGTTGAAACTATTCGCTTGTATGGTATTTGCAATGGTCGATAATGCTTCAACCTACACAAAAAATATAGAATGACAACTGTAATAATAAAAATAATACTGCAATAATAATAATACTCTGTGACAAAAGCCACAGTCAATTTTTTCGTTTACTTGGCATAATTCCAATCTTTAAAACCTTGTTGTTGATGAGATTTATGCCAAGTATGGATTATTCATTGACCCAAGCATGCAGGCTGAGGCAGACAGGAGGGATCAGGGAAACGCGAACCCATGTACCATGCGTGCCCGGAGGCTAACCATGGCGACTACCGTCAAACTCCAATCCGTTGATGAAATTCTCTATTAATGAGTTAATCGTTTACTTGATATTGATACGTTGATTTTGTCGAAGTTTTTAAAATACAAAATTCTTCCAGACGACTCAAGAACAATTAAACAATACAACGGCTATATATGACGCAGTTTGACACAGGAAATGATTTCCTTTACAAGGCATTGGGGCGTACTCAGTCAGATAATATAGATAATGTTAGCGTTTCCATAAACGATCACGTCTGGTAAAAGAATGTTCGGCTTGAATCATGTCTAGTATGTTCCATCAACACAATAATAGACAAAAATCACTTTTTTAAGTTTTATCTCAATTTTAATCGAAATATCTCGACGTATTAGCAATGAACATACATATCTGGAAAGTTATTTTTATATATACTAGCGTTGCACGTTTGAATGTATTTGCTTTTCAAATCGAACCTTATATCATATATTTTCGTATCAAAATATTTTAAATCTGATCTGGCCACTTCTGATCTGTCATTATTTTTCTAAATGCGTGCCATCTCGTAGCATACGGAATGAAAATGTTTGTTTAAAATGTTTTTGAAATATATTCTTGTTTCTGAATATGAAAATACATGATTGACGATTGTCCACTGAAAATCAGAAAACCTTCAAGAATACTGATTTGTGTTTTTCCCGTCACGGATGGAAAGAAATAATAAAATAAATACACTTTTACAAAACGACTATAAATTTGCGGTGTTCTGACATTAGTTGGTAAAAGTGACGAGCTGCCAAGGTGCGGTTTCTCAACAGGACATGCTTGGTATAAATCTCAACTGAAATATATTTCAAATTTTGGAAAAACACGATTATCGCAAATGAAAGCTAGATGTAACACACTTTTTTCACAGTATTTGATAATGAGTTATGTTGAACATTTGAAACCATACTTGAAAATCAGTGATTCCGTGCGCATTATCATTTACTCTCCAAAATATTTGACAAGTATTATTTTGCTTGAAATGCTTGACTTGAATTTCCTTCACAGGATCCGGCAGTGTCGCATCCGTTGTAATTAATCTTGATTCAACGTATGGTATGGTGCAAGATGGACATACAATAATCTGAAATAGTTTGGAATATATTAACATATATATTCAAAAACAACCCGCCGTTACTTCCTGCTTTGCATAAATCGAATTTCAATAACAAAAATTATGTATATATTTTCCAACCTTCACATGATATGATGTTGAATGTTTCAAATCCGTGACTCTTATGAAAATCTTCTCCTGATGTGTTGGAGTAATATCAGTGATATTCATTGTTACATTCTGTATTTTATATGCTTCCACTACTTCAAGTCTGTAATTCAAACGTTCTCGATTCAAAAAAATAAATATACCAGAATTACAGTTATGATATTATATACCTATGTCCAATTCCGAGAGCATCAGCTGAGGGCCTCCATTTTATACTCAAATTCGAACTGCATGTATCCACAGAGACGCTTAAATCGGGAATCCCTGCAACTAAATTGGTAATGTAAGAATGGTTAGAATAAGTCATAAGACGTCAATTGGGAAAAATCGTTATAAGGTTACCATGCATTTACAGTAATTGTATTGCTTATATACTCTAGCGTATATTTTACCTGGTCCTTCACATATATACCCTCTACGTGTCGAACAATCAACATCTGCCCATTTCCACTGTAGATTTCTTCGCATTACCAAACAATTACCGGCTCCTGTTGGCCTGTCACTTCCCCAAGCAACGAAGGTTTCATCAACAATTGCATTATTCGCTCGATTCCATCTAAAGATATACTATATCCTTATTTATTCTCAAAAAACATTGCTTCGAAGAAGTATTTCTATTAAATAGACAACACAGATTTTTATACTGTGTCGAACATGTGAATTATTTTTTTTTAAAAATGTTCTTACGCTGAACTAGTGAGGAAAAAATAATGCAATCTATTGTGAAAATGGGATATATATATAGAAAATAAAATGCTAAATCATTGTTTTAAGCCATATGCTTCATATCTGAAGGTGAAGTATCATTTTGACCAAGTTTTTTTTAAAAAAGGTGACAGGCAAAGGCCTTGACTTACTGTCTGTGCTTGGTCTCATTGTATAGCATTGTCCCATCATTCCACATCCATACAAGTTGACCACTGATATTTGTTCGTGCTCCACCAATGTGAACTAAGCAACAATATCTTATTAACTTACTGACTATTTCACTACAAATGTATGTTCAACTCCATTATTAACATATATGAAATACTATTTGGCGCTTGATATTCTGGTTTTTCTAATAGCATGCAAGATCATAACTGCATAATTTTGAAATCGTTCCCTACCATTTACTGCACCAGGACACACTAGCAATCATCAACATTTAGAACGCTTAAACACATTCATCATGGGACCAGCGAGTCATAACACCATGAACCTAAGATTGGAATACTTAGGATGAGGGTGGTCTTTCATCTTTGTTTTTTGAGATATATTTAATAATGTTTTTAGAACATTTTATGATAAAGCACTATCAGTACTATTTCCTTTACTCACGGAATGCAGTTAAACCAAATTTCTTTGCCGCATTTTTCAGAAACATTTGAGTGCTATTATTTGAGATGATTACAAGACGCTTCTGGATTGATTTGCAGTAGTCCTCTGCATCAACGTAGTTTTTCTTTATGCTACCTATTTTTCCATACATGTGATACGATTCATTCAAGTTTACTGCGATATCTGAAGAATTGTGGAATAATTATTTTATATAACGAAAAATGTTGGAAAGATATGAAAATAATTCTGCTTACAGCTGTTTAGTTCAAATTTCTTCTCGTTGTCTATATACTTTTCATATTTGTTATTTGCCAAACACGAGAACGTTGTGAGACCAAAATATTCTACGAGTTTGATGCTCAGTTGGCTGGTGATACGCGGCGGATTGTTCTGCTCTTTTCTAAAACTTTTAATATCGAACATTGGCATATCCCCATTCAAAAGTATCTGTATCTCGTTTGCCTGCCTCCATTTCCATATAATAATAGGCGTAGGAAAACCTTGGAATGTGCATGTTAGATTGGCTGATCCAGAAACCACATCGCTTTGTATTGCGTCATTATTTACAATTTTTCCTGAATAAAATAGATATAATTTAGTTTTTTTTAATTGACCAAAGTTCCAGTATTAATATAAAACTATTTTAGCTAGGCGAGGAGATGTTTATTGCAATGCATGGATCTTTTCAGTCGAAAATTCTGGTCCCACAACACATTCATCTTCCTTGCTACAGTAAAGCATTTTTTTCCTTTTTTCAAAGAATCTGTAGTTTTAACGTAGTGTTAGATTCAGTATAAATAATTCCGTGGACTACTTTCTATTTCTTTACGTTTTGCTAGATCACTCACGTGTCGTGGACTGAAATAAATATCAATAAAATACTTCAATAAAAATAGAATTTTGGAGTTATTCAAAATATATATTTCAAAGGTTTAATTGCCACTGGTCCAGCTTTCGAGCTTCACATTACGTTACCTCTTACAATTGCTGTTTTGTTGATTACTGTTGTCAAGCCCTGCACTACATTTGTCGCAACACAGGTGTATTTTCCAACATCAGAACTTAAAGCGTTTCGAACTTGTAATATAGCTTTTCCTGCAAAGACTGTTTGATAAATGCTTGATCCAGATTCGCTTCGCTTCACAACGTTATCGTCTTTGTGCCAATGCACGAAGGGAACCGGCACTCCAGAAGCAGAGCAAATGATTTGATGGTTGGCATTGACAACCGGTATTACTATGACCAATGGCTGCAAGGAACTGATAGAAGCAGGTGCTAGGTAAAGAAAACAATAGCTAATAATATATTGTATGATGATGATAATTTTTTAGCGCCAAAAAATCTGCCATCAATTAACCGAAACTAATGATCTGAGAATAATGCATGAGGCGTCGTTTTCAAGAACGGGCCAAAATGATGGTTTTCATAAAAATGGCCTATTTTATTCAAATTCTAAAAATAATTAAATTCCCGGCTCAATTAGGCTTACTAAAAAAATGAATTATAACTTACCTTGTACAGTCACACGAACAGCCGTACTAAAATTGTACGCTTGTGGACTTTTCGATGGACTTGCATAAAACGTATAAATTATTTCATCACTCATTTCATTGATAGGTCCAATAATAAAAGTTGCTGAAGATTCAACATTGTCTTCTTGGTGAACTATATTTTGAAGATCATTGCTCTTGTACGATCGTATGTTCACGAGACCATCGAGACTGTGCACAATCAACGTGACATTAACGCTTTCGTGAATTGATATTGTGAAATTGTTTTTCTCCGCATACAACTGTATCAAATCTAAAAAAGTCAACATATTTTCAAACATTGTGATGAATGATACCTACAATTCATATTTTTGTTCAGACGTTCAAACAAATCACAAAAGTTAACCACTATTGGTTGGAGATAATTGCAATTATCCTTGATCTCATTTCAAAGGTAAAGTAGGAAGAGTGAAATATGAATTCTTGATATTTAAGGAGGTATTTCATGCGCGTTCAAACAGAATCGAAAAAAACATATTTTTTGCGAATTTGAAAAAGAAATTTATGTCAAATGAACTAAATGGTTATGTTGGAGTAAACATTAAACACTGGGCGTTCATATCTATATATAGGATTGTACAAAGATACACTTTTGCTGATTTTCACGGAGTCTAACTATTCTCAAAATACTATTTCTTATGTTAAAATCAATATTAATTATTGACACTTGGTGCGCAATGTCATGGTCATTTTTCTAGTTGGTTTTCGTTTACCTTTTTTACATCAACTTATATCGAGCAGTTGAATCAAAACTGAACGATATTTAAAAACAATATTCAGTGTATCATTAGAACAATTAGTTACTATAGAAAATTATGAACTAACTTCTTATCACCTGAGAAATGAGCAAAGTAACATTTTGTACAATACACTGCGGAAAAGCTGCAACAATTTTGTGATAGATTTCTACGTATTTAGCAACATCTTTGCTGTCTGTCGTGACATTGTGTTAGGAATCAAGTATCGTTTTGCAAAATATTGGAGAAATAAAATGAAGTCTATGGTATTATGGCATTTAGCAACCTAAAATATTTTTGCTTTCATTGTATATATACCACTATCTGCCTTAAACGTCTCTATGCAAGTTTAATATAATGAACGATACAAAGAAAATTTACCTTGTTCACATGAAGGACCAGCGTACCCTTGCAAACATTTGCAAACCTCTTGACATCCAATTGATCCAATACATTCTTCTCGATTGGAGCACTTAGCCGATTTGCAAACATCCCCGACTAAAAAACCAAATTTAATTCATGAACTCAATGAAGGTTTGTTTAATATATTTATTGGAAATCTGATATTTACCAGGCTGCATTTTGTGCTACTGAGCTCTTTAATGGATTTTTTCATCCTACCGTCATCCATAAATACATTTTTTAAATGTCAATATGAATAAATAGCTAATTTCCAGTTTCTAGTTTTCTATTTTCCGTAGCTCAATAAAATCGGGTATTGCTTTCAACCATTATTAAAAGGAATTTAACATAAGAATACGAATAAAAGCGTACTGGAATAATTAAAAGACTTAAGCTTAAAGTACTAAGAAAATAAATTATTTTGGAAATAGATAGGGTGGGTTATAAATGAATTAAAATATACTACGTTCTTGAGGGCCCATAACACTTTCAATCACACACATTCAGTATTACTGTACAAAATAGGCTTGGCAAAAATAAATAATTTGAATTATTTTAAATCAGATTTACATGAGACCTTCAATTTCACACACAGCCAATGTCACGTTTTGGGGCTAAATCCCTGGGCTTTTCCAGACTGTACGGGATGTATTCGATGTACTAGACGTAAAGAAAATTTAGAGCACATCCTTTTTTGAAACATATCAAAGTGAAATACCAGTTAAAATGTTTTGTCTATTTATTACTAAAACTCTAACAAAGATGATATAAATCGCCGTTCTTCGATAGTAATGCTAATCGAAAATAATAAAATCCACATTCCATAATTTAGCATCCACAAACCGACTTCCATTTTGAAATATAAAATTACTACAAATAAACGGTAAATTTTCTGCGTTTTTTGTCAGAGTGTAATTGATTAAATGCGGTGGTCGTGGATTGCACTCAATGCTTCCAAACCCGTTGAACTGCAGTGTTGTCATATTAAGTCAAAGATAATTTGACCCACAGCATATTGCACTGTCATTAAATTACACCCAGTAGTATTTTGTCCTGTATAGGATTGCACCCAGGAGGATTGCACTTTCTCCTATGATTGTGGAATAATATCGCCCAGTAGAGTTGTACTCGGGGAAATGCAAGCAGTAGAATAGCACCTTATACCCTGGTTTCACGTTGTGGAATGGAATGTTTTAATACTTGCGATATAAATTGCAAATAAACCACAGCATATTGCATACACTTTTAATTACACCCATAATGATTGCACCCACTAGAATTTCATCCAGTAAGATTACCTATAATAGGGCTACATTAAGTGGGATCGTAGCCAGTAGAATTGCACCCGGTAATATATATGATTGTAGAGCGTGTTGCATGCACATTTAAATGCACCCAGTATGACTTTGTTCAATAGGATTGCTCATAGTAATATACATTGTAGAGTTATATAACCTAGTAGTGATATACCCTGGGGATCGCAGGCAGTATAAGTGCGCGTTGTGGAATATACGAAATATATATAATGAGATGTGGTGGATGTACCGAACGAGATTAATTGAATGTTGTTGAGTATTCTATGTTTTGCAAAAAATTGCTTCACGTATTATCAAAGGCATTTGTAGTTACAAAAATATTAATAGCGACAAAAACAAATTGTATGAAACAGTGCACTATAATTTTCTTTTTACGTGTACAAAGAAATTTGACCTGAATCGGATATATTTTTGCTTCATTAGAATTTTGTCGATAAGGTCTGATTTAAATTTACTCGAGGTTTTATTCTACAGATCTATTAACAATCAAATCAATTATTTTGTTCTTAAAATCGGTCGGGATGACTGCACTGAATTATCTAGTGCATAAACATGTAACCATTGAAGGTTGAAGATCTCGGGTTCGAGCCACAGCAAATCCAGCTCGTCACTCCTTTCCCACCACTCAACTCAAGATGTAAAAATTTGTTAGGCTAAGCCAAACAGAAAAAGATCATATATTTCCAGAAATTTTATCTATAAGTGGCCGCCGGTACGAGGCCTTGGTCAGGGTGATCCCCTCCAAGAAGTGGCTATGACAAAAAATTGAAAAAATATTAAATTATTACCTGGAACTTCACAAACATATCCCCAATTTTGTGAACCATCCCTATTAAATAATTTCATATCATCTCGTGTTGTCTTGTATGAACTCAAAAATAAATATCCTGTTCCAGGTTTCACCGCTGGATTTCTCCAATTTCCATCTGAAACTTTAGATCCATCAAACCACAACCAATCATTTTCAGCTTTGTAAGCTCCAATCCATAGAGAAATAGCCGGCTTATTTGCTTTTCCGTATTGATCTAGGACTTGATCCTCAATAACACCCCGTATTTCATTAGATTTAACCATTGCTAATGATCCTCCCAAATTTGTACAAGTTGAATTTGCTTCAGTGAATATCTTCCTATCATCATGGTTTATATGATACTTGCATTTGTTTATAGTCTTGAATTTTCGTTCTAGAACGAATAGAGAAACGTAAGCAAAAACAAAAGAAAAAGTGAAACTACGTGGCTTTAAACTAGTCAACATTCCAACAAATTTTATGTAAACTTAACTTATATAACTTAATGTTTGTTGCTGTAAACATTCCACATTCATCGCGATTTAGCTTTTTTATCTGTTATAAGTTTAGTACAATATATCAATTATTTTGTTAACATGTCTTGGAAAAATTAAATGTTTATTTTGGATTTTTTGTCTAATATTTACGTTGAATCAAGTTTGTTTTCTGTTATTTTTTTAAACTATTTTGTTAAATTAGAACAACACATTATTTGTAGATGGCCATAGCGTTCTTCTCAGTAAAGATTAAATCATATTCTCGAAATTACTAATTCATTCCATCGGCCGCTAAATTTTTGATACTCGTTGAACCTTTTAAATGTTTGGAATTTTGGGGAATTCGCTATAACCAAGGCCTAAATGAGTTACTAAAGATTCAAATACCGATCACTTGAATGACGATTAGCTGATACAAAAAAGCAAGCATCAGTCGGCTCAGAACAGTTCACGACATATCCAACCTTATGTAAGGAACTGGATTAGTAGCTTACTTGGGGGTGGATTGTTAAACTTGTTATGTAATGATAAACATAAACGGTCTTTTTTGATTATATACATACACGTTTTTGTCTTTTTTGATTATATACATACACGTTTTTGTGATTTGACAAATTTTTCTCAATCAAAATTTTTTATTTAGCTGGGAACTAGTGTGAATAAATGTTGTTCATCATTCGGTATCTTAATGCTGACGTTAATCTTAGTCGAAAAGTGCTATCGGTACATCTCTAACTATCACCCAATGCAGATACCACACACTGCACTCTCTTATAGTGCTTTCGTTTTGTGGCCACTAATCGATAACGGGCCTTTTTCCTAATGAGATATAAATTAAGATCGAATAAACTGTTAAATAATTTATATTGTAAATATTATTTTTCATTTATTCCAATTTTAAGTGCATTTTATTCTTAGAATCATAATTGTTTTTTTATAGCTTACATAGCTTTAGCTTACAATTTTAAACAAAAATAGAAAATGTTTCATTAATTCGACAGATGCAATTGAAACTATTCATCAATTTACATTTACTAAAGCCATGTAAAATATGTCATACGCATTTTATGAAAAAATCCCTATTGGTATAAAATGTGTAAGGTTCACCAACAAAAGCAATATTTATGAGCATCAAGCCGAATTTTCAACAATTTAAATCCAATCTCACTTGAAAGATTGTATCGAGACAGCATCAAAGTTTTTTTTTTTTAATTCTTCTTTATTTTTTCCTTTCTCGCTCTCCCTTATCACAATTTTATTGTGTTGGTAATCTTACCTGTCACAAACTTGATATTATAATTTTTCAGAAAGCTCTACATAATACAAATAATACCCAAGGTATTTTGAAATATAAAAAGAAGTAGAAGAAGGCTACAAACTGACCTTGGCAAAGACTCCCATTGTATGCTGGTAAACAGTTACAAGTGTAAAATGGTTCGTTAGTTGAATATCGGCATGTTGTTCTGCTTTGACAGGGGTTCGATTGGCAGGCATCTGAAAATATATGACATTTAGTTCAGATATATTTTCAAACTTCGGAGAATAAAAGAAATGTAAAATTTTGGTATAATTTTTGTGGGTTCTGATCATTATCGTGACCGATGGTTCGATTGCGTTTGTCAGAATTCCTTTTTATTACTCAATGCAAAATACATATTAAATGTCCAAAGCGCTTTAATTGAAAGTACACGATTTAAGGGATGATTAAGCTTTTTTCTAGGTTTTGCAATACATGTTATTGTTGGGAACGTTTTGGTTTATATGCTGGCGCAATGCTTTTCACGCGTTTGTTTGCTTTTTTCTGATGAAGTCGAAAAGTTTGCTATGCAAAATAACGAAGTGTGCTCGTTATGTTGCGCACCTTAGTGCTTTGTAGGCATTCAAATAGAATTAACGCAAAGCAATGCAGACGTGTATTGTGACTTATTTATGCCTTTTGTTACTTAGAACGCAATGCAATACACCGGCAAGACAACTTATCGTGCAATGTTGCTTTTACAATACACACAGTTGCAGTGACGGTGAAAGGTTTCAAATTTTAGGAATAGCGGAAATGGGTGGGTAAAACAAGAAGCTTTTTATGTATCATACTATTTGTTGCCTTTTTTATTGCATTGGTGTACACAAGCAATTTGACTATTAAATGACATTTTGTACATATGTCCTTGATAAAATAACAAAGATAAATGACAGTAAAATATAACTCTAATGCAAAATTAAAAACAATATCGTGATAATATGTTAATAATACGCCTCAGAAATCATAGGAATAATATTGGTGGTTTAGCTACAACGATTTAGCCAATTGCCAGGATTATAGTTGTTTCGCAAATTGCTCCATGTTCAGTTTACCGAAGTTGCCTATGTCGTGTAATTTCCACGCTCTCGGACGATAAGTGGAGAAGTCGGGAAGATTATTAATATCTCCAGTTCTATATCATAAGTCAGTAGCCAGTTATGGTCAAATTCCAGTGCAGAACGGAAAATGTGGTTGTTTATAACGGGCTAACTACTGCTAAGCAGTTGTTCAGTTAATTTTTTATATACGAAGGCTTAGCTTAAGGAGGGGCAGAGCTGTAATAAAGACAGTGGCATAGGTAATGCACCATAGTTAGAGGGGGAATCTTCCGGCCACTAAAAGCCAGTGAATTCGTCACAAAAAGATACTGACGAGAGCAGGCTTCCAATTTATATATACGAATTGTCTTGAATATACTCTTTGTGGTGGGTCTCTAGCAATTTTATTGTACAATTTGCTTTGCAACTGGTCAAATTTAATTCACTTTTTGATTGCCAGAGTAAGAGTGAAAAAAGATTTTATTCCACAAAGTTTACAGAGAAATGTGAATAAAATATAAAATAATGTTTTTAATATGTTAAAGTCTAATTTGCTTAATGAACACAATAAAATAGTCATAATATAATGTAAAGCAGAAATAAGGTATGTAATATATTCCATAAAGATATGGGAAGGGTGTAGGGGTGAACAATATATATATATATATATATATATATATATACACAAACACACTGTTTGTCAGAATTTCATTATTCAGTTTGTTTTGAAAATACTGATTTATTGCAGCGAAACCTGTCTTTTGTTAATATATGTTGCTATTTAACACGTTTACTACTTCTTGATGTTACTTGGAGTTTCTCTAGTTTCCATTGTCTCGACATTGCTAGCATCTGATAGCGTGAGAATAGCCTTGCGTGAAGGGATATTCTAAATATATTTCCAAACTACTTAATGTAATCGAAACATATAAGTGCTCTTTGTTTTAGGATATGTACGGAAGTGAATTACAAATTGCAAGGATTTTTAAATTTTTTCTTAATCTGAATTAAAAAAAATTTGACGAAGACATAGTAACATAAGTGAATTTTTTTGAATTTTGACTATTTGATAGCAGAGTTTATACTCTAATATCTTGTTTTTTTTTCACGCTAAATATTAACAAGATCACAACGATTTTTTACTAGTCATATGTTCAAAATTGTAACTTGGAACTATTAACAAAATGATTCCTTCATAGGAACACATTATAAGCAATACATCTCATAAGCATCAGTTCCTGTCGACGGTAAAGTCCTCCCACGCTTTTAAAATAAAATATAAAATTTGAGAGACACAAAAATCATGTGAGATGAGATTTGGTGTAGTTATGCTAATAATCAAAAATTCAGTCTTTGTTTTAAGTCATTCTAAAAGAACGATACTCTACAGAAATATTTTAATTGGTGCTGAAGATCATTAAATGTATACTAGAGTGAAGAGTCGAAGACGAAAATGCAATCTGTTTATTGCATAGGTAGTTGAATTTTCAAATGACAGCATTTATGTTTATTTCAAATTGCGATTTTAGAATTCCAGAAAAACTAGCGTTCCCAAAGCATCAACTTCTAAAAGGAAAGAAAGCACATAAAGCATTCCAGAGACACAACAATTGCTTCACACATAAATTTAACATAAAGTTGAAAAAATAAAGAGAATAAAAAAAAAAACACAATGGTTGAACTGCCCTCGTAATCGGCGAGTTCTTATTTTTGTAAAAAATACCTGATACAACAATTTGAACGGTGCTTATTCTCTTGTATTTCACGCTTGCTGTAGTAGGTGTGGCTTCAAACTCATAAGTAATTGTTGACGACGAAACCACTATAGGACCGGTATTCACTGTAATGTTGGTAGATATTTTGCCGTTGCTGATGCTGGTTATAGTTTTGCTTCCAACTACAGAGTTTTCATTATTTAATACATCAATTTTAACATTCCCATCGTATGAAGTTATTGTGAAACGAACATCAAGGCTTTGTCCTCTCGTTACGCTAATTGACGAAGTTGTCGTTGATATAAACAACAAATCTATAGAAAAAAAACAATGCACTGGTAACCAATGTAAAATTTAGTAAGCCTAATTTACTCTGCAGAAGACTGTAGTTAGAAAGTAATTGCTGTTTAAGGTATCGACTAAATTGTTTTGTGTTCAACTTTTTAATGAAATTTATTTATACACTGAAACAAATATAAAATGAAATACGATTTCTTTGCTAGTAATTTTACTTGGCGTTATTGATATATATTTATCAAATCGACTTATTTTGCCAATCTTACGCGATGAATTTTAGAAAATTACTACTACCTGCAAACTGGCTATAGTGTAGGCTGTAATTTAAGTAATTGCAAACTGTTTCGACGTTAAAAGCATTTCACCTTGGACTTGTAATTTTCTCAAATTATACTCTTTAATGAAATTTTAATATAGAGGTGTCCTGTTATTGACATACCTTTCTCGCATTTTGTTCCGAAGTATCCATCTTCACATTTGCAATTATATCGTTTATTAACAATCTCACAAGTTCCTCTGTTTGAACAAATATCTGATCCACAAACTCCAGAAGATACGTCTGGTTGGAAATACATTATTTTATTTGTTTTGGAAAGATAACAACAAAAAACTAGAACTGTAACACAGTACAACGAAAGCTTTCGCCTGACCATGATAAACACTGTCATCACTGGATCTTCCATGTGTACTCATATATTTTCGAAGAGATATCTTACAGCACACAGGCTTATGAACCGAGATTCCAGCTGACAAACAAAGTTATGCAAAAATCAAATTTCACCATTCATTAAATTATAATAGCCGCTATAATTCAAAAAAATTCCATATACACCGTGGACTAGTTTATCAGTACCAAAGCCAATCTTTACACACTCGTTTTGAACTGTCCAATGATATATGCATGGGTCATGCATGGAACAGACAAGGTTTGGTGCATTGAGTTTATATTTTGTTCATTCATCTTCGGACTAAGTCAAATCAGTGTGAAAGCCCATCATTATATTCTTTTTGATTTACCCAATGATATATGTATGGGCCATACATTGAACAGACAATGTATGGTGTCTTAAAATTATTTTTCTCTTGTTTATTTCAGGACTTTGTCAAATCAGTGTCAGAGCCTATCCCTACATACTATTTTTGATCTATCTAATGATATGTATACGGCTCATGCGTGGGCCAGAATAGGTATGACCTCTTGAAATTATTTTTGGGTTATTCAACTCACGACTGTGACAAATCAGTAACAAATCCATCTCTATACCTCTTTTTGATCTATCCAATGGTATATGTGAGCCCCATGCATGGGACAGATAAGATATGGAGTCTTAAATTCATATATGAATTATTCATCCTAGGGGTGTGTCAAATCATCAGTAAACCCCTTCTTTACACTCTTTTTTATCTATTCAATGGTATATACATAGATCGTGCATGGAACAGACACGGTATGGTTTTTCGAAATTATATTTAGTTTATTCATCTCAGGACTGTGTCGAATCAACATCAAAGACCATATTTGCATTATTTTTGATCTATCCAATGATATATGTATGGGCCGTACATGTGACAGACGAGGCATGGTTTTTATATATTATATTTGACTAAATCATCCCAGGACTATGTCAAATCAGTATATAAACCTATCTTTACACTCTTTTTGATCTATCCAATGATATATGTATGGACCATGCATGGAACATACAAGGTTTGGTGTCTTGAGGTTATTTTTGGCTCATTCATCTCCGGGCTGTGTAAAATCAGTATGGAAGTCCATTTTTACACTGTTTAAATCTACCCAATGATAAATCTATGGGCCATACCATGATGCTGACATAATGAAATTATAAAAAAATTCTATGTGGATGGATCAAGTATAACATAACAACCACCCATCGCCTTTAGCAAACATTTTTTTATGTTTTTATGGGTATTCAAAACCCATGCACGCGCAAGGCATGATACTGATATGACTACGAATAACTATACTTAAACCATTTTTGTATCCGAAATGTCGAATAAATAAAATGTAGAATAAAGAATTTATCCGGACACGTCTTTCAATCAATTTTAGAAATCATGCATGAGCCCCACATGATCCCAACATAAATGTGGAATCCTAAAATTTTTTAATATGGTGCAAAGTTTCTTTTTAAAGTCACTGAACTTAGTCATACGTCCCAAGTACAGTGCATAACAAGATAAAAACGATATTTTATTTCAATTGATTATATCTAAAAATCAGAGCTTTAAGTCACTTCATTGACTATAATTTCACTCCTGATTCACATTCCGAAAGCTTGTCCTTATGCATTTCATTATCATCACTTTCAGTACTGCAATTTGATGGAAAATCCAAGATCCCGGAACAAAGAGACTTGAAAGTCTACATGAAAAATATGACACATAGAGTTTCCATCTACGCAGACCTTCTAACTAAGATTTTAGATCTCTAGATCTTGTAGCTTTGATGCTAGAGCCACCCAGCATAATAATAAATAATAATAATAAGAAAAAGAAGAGAAAAAGTAGAATTTCAATAAGACTTTTATTGTAGCGAAAGCCTTAATAAACTAAAAACATGAGCCATTGTCAAAGATGCATTTGAGTATAGGTAATATTGTTCACTGGTACGTGGTGGCAGCCTAGTTTTTTTTTAAACTAGGTAATGTAAAGCAAATTTAATACAGAACTAGTAGAAGTATTACCAGTTAAACCAGTTTCGCTTTCTATATTTACTAGTTTCAGATCATAAACTTGGTATATTTTACAGTATAAAAGTCACATCATATCAGTGAAACTAAACTAAGTGAAATCACTTTCAAAATAGGCTCGGTATACCAGCAAATCGCAGAACTTTTACCTAAAATTGCCGACACTAATTAGGAGTTTCCTCTGCATCGCACTTATTGCAGTTACAAGTATTGACAAGTGAAGTTTTTATCAGCTTGCTTGTTGGAAATCGTTCATTGTAAAATCGTATATATTTTAAAGAGTACTTTTCAGTAATATGTTTTTTGTAGCAAATCTAAATGATTATATAGTTTTGCACAAAGAGAGATAGATAGAGAAAGCGATACTTTGTACATTGTACTACGAAGGCTTTCTCCTGGCATGCTAAACACTGTCATCACTGGATTTTCCATGGGTACTCATTCATGATCTAAGAAATGATTTCTCACAGCACACAAAGTTTTGGACCAAAATTCTAGCTGGGAAACAAATCTATGTGAAAATCGATGTTCAGTTATTAACTAACGATATTAAATCACGCAAAGCATAAAACCGCTATATTCCAAAGAAATCATATATACACCATGCACTACATCAAATCAGTCTCGAACTTATTTCTACTCGCTTTTGGACAAATCAATGAAATATTTATTGGACATGCATGGAACAGGCATGATGTGATGTTTCGAAATTATGAATGAAGCAGTCATTTCAGGAATGTGTTAAATTAATCCGAAGGACATACCATGTTTGACAGTTTTATTATTCGGTTAGTTTTCCAAATAAACTGATTTCATGCACGAAATGAGGACAGACATGATGTGGAGTCTTGAAATTTCAACTATATTATTATATATTATGTACTATTTAGAATTATGTCAATTAAAATCATATATTTACATTCTTTTTGGTCGATCCAATGATATATGTATGGGCTAGGCAAAAAACAGTCGCGATGTAAAATCTTGCAAATACAATTGGTTTATTTATGTCAAATCATTTCCAAAGTAAATATTAGCAGACATGCTGAGCATGGGGCAGACAAGGTATGGTGCCATGAAATTGCATTTCCTTTATTCATTTCAAAACTGTGTCAAATCAGTATTAAAGCCCATCTTTGCACCTTTTTGATATATTCAATAATATATGTATGGTTCATGCATGTGGCAGAGAAGGTGTGATGTCCTGAAATTATATTTGGTTTATTCATCCCAGGACTATGCCAAATTACTATCAAAGCCTATCTTTACACTCTTTTTGATCTACCAAATGATATATATGTATATGCGCCATGCTTGGGACAGACAAGGTTTGCTGTCTTGAGATTATTTTTCGTTCATTCATCTCCGGAATAAGTTAAATTCGTATGGAAGCCCATTTTTACACTCATTTTGATCTATTTAATGACATATGTATGGACCATATATGGTGCTGACATGATCAAATTATAGAAATATTTTAGGTCGTTGGGTCAAGTATAGAATGATTACATCCCATTGACTTCAATAAGCATCTTTCTATGTTTTAATGGGTATTCTGATTCTTGTACGGGTCAAGCATGATACTGATATGACTACGGATTACTATACTTCAACCATTTTCGTATCAGAAATGTAGAATGAATCTTCGAACTTATACTAACCCACTTTTTTTAAACAAATTTTAGAATTTATAAATGGATCATACATGATGCTAACATAAATGTGGGTTCCTAAAATTTTTGAACATGGTCCTATGTTTTTTAAAAGCCACTGAACTCAGCCACATGTCTCAAGTACAGTACAAAACGGAGTACAAAACATTGTTTTATTTCAAACAGCAAAAATGAAACGAATTTGAGTTCTGTGAGCACATCAGCAAACCGAAACCCTCAGATTTAACGCTCTCTTGGATAACCCTTGTTTGAGCTAAATTAATATGTCGTGAAATAGCTTTCAAAAGAAAAAAATGGCCTTTTTACAACTGTCATATCGTAAAACCAAAGGTGTAAATCAAGAATCTGAGCAAAATACCTTCTTCACTAGGTCTTTGCTTATGAGCCAACATACATAGATCACTTTTAAAGCTTCCATTCAAGAAGCGTTTCCGAATTCCAAAAAGTGTTTTGCATTTCAGCATTTCTAAAAAATGCCGACCCGCAAAAAAAGTCGCCTGCATAAATAAATTCGTGCAATTGTCAAACTGACTCATATACATCTCAGCAAACACGTCACAATCCTTTGGTAATAAAGGTTCAATTCCAGAATGCGACTTTTTCCGGGCGACTTTTTTACCGGGCAACCTTTTTGGGCTACTTCTATTGGCGACTTTTTTCCGGGGTGCATTTGTTTTTTTACGCTCATACAATTATCAGACATGATGTTCAGTCGTAAAAGTGTCGAATGGGCACCCTAAAACTCTTGAAATCATCAAACATCGACAAAGACCTCCAAATCCTGATATAAAGCAATTTTTTCAGTAAATTCCCCAAATCCGAACACTAAATGCAACTGCTTGCTCGAACACAGACCACGTTGACTGGAATGGCGTGACAGCTGTGATTTTTTGTAAATAAAGCCAATTTCAAGAGGTATTATCTGTAAAACGAAGGGCTGTGTGCAAAAAGTGCGCGGCATAAGTTCTTCATTGTGACTCATTGACTATAATTACAGACACCAAGATCATTCCTAAATTTTCTATCAAAAATCCCTTCACCATTATCTGAAAACCTGGAACAGGAAAACTTTGAAACTTAGATTGAAAATATGGGGAAAAGAGTTTCCATCTACTTAGACCTCTTGACCGAGACTTTAACTGTCTAGCTCTTGTAACTTTGATGCTAGAATCAACTGCATAATAATCATAATATTAATAGTTATAATAATAATCGTAGAATTTCAACAAGACTTTCGCTGCAGAGCGGAAGCCTTAACTAGCAAGCGCGTAGCTATAACAAGACGGGATGATGATACATTAATACGGCGCGTTGAGTTCTAGGGTATGGTAACCTAGAACATTATTTAGAAACAAATATATTGTGTGTCCGAACGAATGGAATGAATCAGATTTTTAAAATCAGGAACTTGCACTCCATCGATTTAATGCAAAACCTATTCTTTAAAGTTTGTGAATTTGTTCTTAATTTGATTCCTATTAAGTTCTTGCAATGAATTCTTTTTTAAGTGACTCCGATCATAGATATGTTGTATCATACTCTGCATCTTGTTTTTCTAGAAATAATATGGAAATAAAATACATACTCGCCTTTTTCACAAATATACCCAGATTCTCTATTACATGGAAAATCAACCCATTTGAATCCGTGATATATGTTGTAAACCAAACAATTTTCTCTTGTATCTCCATTTGGTTCTTTGTCTTTCCTTTAAAGAAACACATGTTCGTAACTATGTCTAAGAGAAGTCGAGCTTTTATTTTTTATTGTTACTAGAAAAGACAAAACAGCGTTCATGATCTGAAGTAATATGTTTGCCAATCATGAGGCACAGAGGAACTCCCCGAACCCCCCTCCCCCCCACCACGCGTTCTATCAGCGACTCATTCTAGCTAAGCATGCTGAAACAGCTGATTTTATTTGAGTAAAGGTGGGTTTGTTATAGTGGAATTTTGCATATGCGTTAAGTGTATTAAATATATCTGGTGAATAGGTGTTTTTGGGACAGGTTGGGTGAGCAAACATAACCTGACGAACTGAGTGAGAACTGAGAACTGAGAACTTACCTGACAATGCAAAATGAGCAGCTTAAGATTACACCAGTTGTCGCTAGGTTACATTATAATACCAGTGCTGCAGAAAAATATTTTCAGCCGTCCAGTCTCGAAAATTCATTTATCTTTCGAAATATAGGTGTATTATTTAGCATGACACTAGTCTGATTTTTGAATAGTAAATTACTTTTTTAGGCACGAAGCAACTTAAAAAATGCTAAAAATAAAACCGGCATTTTATAGAAATTTCACACTTGGACGAAAATTCAAAAATATTAAAAAAGTGCCATAATACGGTGAAGCGTGTTTATTTGTAAATCCAGAAAGATTAGATACAGAACTATTCCGCTAAAGTAGAAAGTACGGTGTGCTATCTGCCCTCGATGGTAATAAAGTCACATCTTTGCCATAATTTATTCGCTGATGAAGATACAAAGAGAATGGAGAAAACTTGAAGTCCCGAATACACGAATCCTTCTTACCATCCTGGATCATTCAGACTTATTTCCGTACCATCGCCCCACTTCCACTTTCTTTCTTCGTCGATATCATTTCCACTTGTCCAAAGGTTTTGTTTGAAACCACTGTGAATAAACAAAACGAACTCAATAGGTATATGGCTTAGTCGAGTAGGTCTGTTCGGTTAACCCACAACCATAATTCAACCCGGGGTGTAATATCTTGGTAGGCTTTGCCAAAAGGAAAAACGGATATATGATGACTTTCCAATAACACTAATCCTGTTTGGCTACAAGTAGCTGATTGTATTTAGGTCTGAGCTGTATGTGATCTACACAAACGAATGAATGTATATATATATATATCCCTCGAAAATAATTTGAGGTTTGACGCTGTAATTATATATAGGACTACATATGTTGTACCTCAACTGATCATGTATAAATGTGTTTAATTCAGCGGACTTAATTGAAACCAAACTTTTCCCCAGATTCTCGCACGATATATTGGCTTCAGCGAATGTTGCGGTTGGACTTGTTATAAAGGTCAGCGCCAATTTGTCATCTGTAATGTTCCATGTCGAGTCTAAAGATAAATGCGATAAACTGTCAGCTGTAAATATTTCGTTAATACAATTTGGACGATAGTAGTGGAGAGAACTTTAGTCCTTCAATACATCCACAACAAAAATCTGTGGATTTCGCAGTAAAGAATTGCGAAAATGTGTATAAATTAATGTTGTATATATAATAATTAATGTTTATATAAATTTTGAAAGGCGGAATGCATTTTAAATGTGTTTTTATCCCTATTATCAATTACAAAATGACATTTTTTTCAAAATATTCTTGAGCATTCCTTTGAAGCTTTTTGTTGTACCCAAATCTAACTCGGAGGTTAAGACACTCCAATGCTCGAAGGTAGCAGAATGGAAGTTGGTCTTCTCAAATAAGCTACTGTAAATAAAGTAATTTTATTCAAAGTCAATATTGATGATTATTCAAGTCATCTTTGTTATCAAAATATACCATGCTTGCATCTATTTATAAGAAGGGCTGGATAGATTCGAAGCACTAATTATTTTCGAATCATTTGTGAATTAGTTGGTAATAGGAATAAATAACCAGTAAAGTATTGCGATGTTGCCACCTCTTTTTTTGCCATTGTACGGAACAAAAAATACAAGGCAATTAGGTAATTTCCAATACCTCGCAAGTTATTCAAGGTAGCGTAAATGCGAAACAAAACATATTCATATTAGTAAATATGCCTAAAATGGCAATGCGAGCGAAACACGATTGAAACAAAAGTTGCATTTCCAATATATGTCTGAAGTTTTAAAATATGCTTAATTGGACAGTAATGTCTTAGCCAAATAAATTTAATGCATACTGTCTTGTGGAACGACCCGTGCTGTACGAAAAAATTCAAATAAGTGCGGCAAATAAGATTGGCTTACCTGACTGACATACGTATCGATAAGGAACTCCGCAGTCAACGTTGGACCACTTTCCATTCAAAGAAACATCGTCAGATGATTGTGCAACTACGCACTTGTTTTTCTTATCAGTTGTCACTTCATATGGATTTGATATTGCCCTAAAATACGGTAACATGTTTTCACCAACGAATACTGTGATGTAGTATGTAAAAATTAGATGGTAGCAATTTCATAACTTTATTTCAATGTCGGAGAGTAAAATTGCGGTCAAAGACCGGTAATTTTACTGCCAATTTGTTAAGGGACAGCTTTGAATATTTCCGAGAAGTTTATTACAAATCATAACAAAAAACATTTGAAATGTTGCCCAGAATATTGATTCAAATACTATAACCAAGGTGTACATTAGATCAATTCTTCTACCGTGTCCAAAAGAAGAAAAAAGTAAAAAGTTGTTGCTTGATCTTGTACCAAATAAAAACAAATTATATAAATACAAATGTATATATATTTAGAAAAGACACACATTTTTATTTATAGTTGATCTATTAATCGAATTAGGGGTAACCACATACCAATAAGTATATCTCAATTTCGTAATATCATTCCACTTCCATTGGGTGTCGTGATGAAGACCTATCCAAAAGCTGCGACTGGAAATATATGAAAAAATGATATAAATAATCCTGTATCCACACGAGAGACGACTTTTCTCTCCAGCAAAAAGAATGAAAATATTTCCCGTATCAAGGCATTATTATAGCCACTCAGACCCTGTATTAGCGGTCCCATCTAAACAAACATGGTAAGTGTTGTTGGAATGAAAATGGTCTTTACGGTTCGATGAAGCTTGCTCAAATCATTACACACTGTGCCTAACATAAATAGGACCAGGCGGACTTGCCGGCATCCACACCAGATATCTTGAACTTGCGATGCTAACATTGACTGATTTAGTTGAATAATTGATTATCTTACTTCGTCAAACTGCGTTGCCATCAAGTTAATTTTATATCTCATTTATTCGTTTGAAATATATGCCTCGGTCATCATGTTCAATATTTCATTTAAAATGATGTCGATGACAATACTCTGATATTCGAATTTTGGCCAAAACATTCTACTTAATTATTTATATATAAACAGGAATTCACAAGCTCCCAGCACAAAGAATTTTTTTTCTTCGAAAAATATTTCTTCAGCTTGATTTATTACATTTTTTCGAACCCTAATAATTTAATTGGCTTTTGAAGCTCACAATTCTGTACACTGTTACAAATGTACAGTAAAGTTAATGCTGATTTGTAAAAACCTTTACTTTCCAAAGTACAATACCGTCATGTTGACGAGATATTTGCCAAACAGGGGCCGTAATACGAAATCCATAATACGAAAGTTTATTTTGTGCCTGTAGTTCAACATCACCAAAAAACAAATGTCAAAAAACGGGGATTCACTGCAGTTCTGTTACAGTACATGCATATTTTACATGTTTAAATTACATACGTTGTCAGTTGCATCACAGCAGTCTGCGTTTCTTCATCTTTTATTTCAACAAGCCATGCATTTCTTCCTTCACAAACAGATTTAGCGGATGAATAGTCTTTTCCTTCATCGAACAGTTCTAACGTGTAGTTTCGAAATGTAGAAGATGCTAAATATATTAAAGCGTATAAATTAATAGACAATTGAAAAGACACCCTGATTTCTGCGAAACTTAAAATTATTGGAGCAGCTATGTCGCTATCGATATTTTGGTGCATTGTAAAATAATATCATTCTGAATGGATGTTACTAGTATTCTAAACTGTGTGATGCTCCAAAATGTCCGAATCTGGGGTCCGAGTTAAAAAGAAAAATTTGGAAAACATTTAAATGCGTAATTTGGGATAGCATCTCCCTAGCAGTGTTTAAAAATACATTTATGGAACGAAACAACATCTTACAGCGTTTTCGTAGTGATCCCGTTTTAAAAAGTTAGCCAAAAAAAACCCGAATATTTGCGATCGATTACAAGAGTAGTTTGTACCACAGAAAACAATTAGCGTCTAGATTTCAAATTTAATTCACATCATTTCTTTTTTAGGTTCATTATACGTCGGCGTTTTTAGCATAAGATATGAGAATTCTGAGATATATCATTCATAATATATCTTCATTGGAATTACCTGATTTACAAACAGGCTGGATGCCAACGCACGCGCAAATGGAAATCCAAAGGATCGGTTTGCTCATATTTATCATATTCATCATCAACTTCCTCTATATTGTATCAGAATTCATTCAATACTATATATATAGCACATATGATATCACGTCATTCAAATACTCAATACACTCACCACTCGGAACCAGTCCCTCAATTAGTGTCAATACTGTAAGAAAGATCAGCAAGTCCGAAGAATTGTTGTCCATTGTTGATTAAAAGTCCTTGCATAACATTTAGTAAATAACATTTAAAGTACGATTGAACTATTCTCTAAAATATTGAAAATAAGACTTCTGTTTATTCAGTTGTATAATTTTTCTGATGCTCAAAGTTGATTTATTTTAATTACCCGTACTGTTGCCAGGACGCACGGAGCATACGCTTTTAAAATGTTAGGTCTGCGTTATGATTGTTAAATTAAAGGTAAAATTATGATATTGAAGGGAAATTTAATGAGGGTAGTAAATTTCATGCAATATTTGCCGAATGAATTTTAATTTTCAATGGAGAACGAGTTGCACTTTTTGGATCATATGTATTGTGCTTAGTTATATATTATTTGGATTATGCATAATTCCTTTCGAACATTTTTAAAAAGCATGATATATGGCAGTAGAAGTTTATACAACTTGTTAAGTTGATCAAGCACAAAATATGGACAATGCCGAGATCCTGGCCATCCATCAACCATTGCCGCATACCAAACAAACCATTGCTAACTGGGCAAACACGATTTTTGATCACTGTAAGGGGATCAATCTAAAATTTGATGTAAATGAAGACTTCGGAGCAAAATGGACATATTATGGTCAAATATCAACAATTTCATCATCTTCAATTTTGAAACCTCCTCAATTTTCGATTGACGTCAGGTTTGAAATAGGAAAATATTTTTTCCAAAATATTTTTGTATATGTGGCATGAAATTAGGCCTGACGAATATTCGAAAGAAAATTCTAGCAGAACCATCCTGTATTGCTTTTGTTAGTATGCACTGCAAATCACTAAATTTACTAAATTTATGACTATGCTTAACTAAATACGAACGATTCCAGTAATTTTTCCGTTGGAAAAGCTGATCTCATATAGCTAGTGTTTACTAACAAGCTGTCTCATTACAGCGGAACTGCTCAGTTTGAATATTTACCCAATAAAAACTAGGAATGTTTTTTCAAAATTCAGATTACAAGTAATCCTATTTTTAGATTAATCCTGATTTATTTCGCAAAGAAATCATGATATATGTCAAATTTTACGTTGTAAAATTTGACATAAATCATGATCTTACCACAAAATAGGTAAAATATGATGTAAAATACAAGAAACATCATTTATCTGAAATATTGAAACAATTTTATTTATATAGTGAATACCAGATACAGCTTTAACTAAACTATAAGGATAATTAAAAGTGTCGATTATTTTCTTTCTCTCAATAGCCTTTTTTGCCTTTGCAATCTTGATATATTTACTACATCACTGACATCATAAAACACTGAAATATCAATAAGATTTAACTGGAATTCCAACTACTAAATAATAACAAAATATTTGATTTATGTTATTGATGTGTTAGCTTAATTGAGGAAAAAATCAACCTTATTTATAGAGTTTATTTGAGTTATATTGAAGAATTATATAATCACTTGTTCCAGTTCATATTTCTCTAAAGTTGAATAAAATGAAAAATAAGAAATTATATTATAGTAAAAGAAAACAAATTATTACAAATGCAAACGATAAATGATTTGTGCCAACTTAACATTTTTAGCAGCGAACCGAATTTATAGCATTAGTTAGTAACGAAGCTCTTGCTTCCCTTTTCTTCCGACGACATAATCAACCAAAATATATAAAAAAGTACGCAATTAAAAATTGATATGCCTCAAGTAAGTTAGGATATGTAACTTGTCAGTGACGAAAAAGATCTCTGACAGAGGTTCATCTATGAAAAACTGGAATTACAGTTTTATACTAGCTAGGTAGAGCGACTATCAAATTCAAACCGAGAGATAAACATTTTCACGATGATTTCGTTTTCACGGCGAATTAAAAAGAACATGTAAAATTTCTTGGGGAGATTTAAGAGGTGATGGACACATTTGATATTATATTGAAATTATATAATATCATCATTCACAACCCAAACAAAGATTTAATTTTGCGTGCTTCTCAGTTAGACCTTGCCTTGACTACACGATCCATCACAACACCGAGATTGAACTTGTTGCGACAGAAATTCTGACACGTCCTGCTTCACCCCCAGTTTTTCCAAAAATGCACGTGAAGTATTGTGACGTAACGATTAGACAAACGCATTCGACGACAATAAAACGTCAAATGGATTGTCAGAAAAACACATTCGCTATATGTGACCACTTCTTTTTGCAGGAATTGGAAAATCAGGAGCGTGAAACAGGTACTCTGTTATCGATAGGATTTGCGACCCACGGGTTCGAAGGCACTGGCGTAGGTAGCATAAAGTGGATCGGCCGCTGCAGCAACAATAATTTCACCAGTTATTTGTAGTTATGAAATAGTTCCAAAATTTGAAATCGTCTTGTTGATGAGTATTACGCCAAGCATGGACTGTCGATTAACCGCCTCTCTGGTGGCGCGATCAACAATCATCATGAGCTACAGAATAACAAGGAGTAATTTTCAACCGACGATATTTCAGCAATAATTTTCTAGCTGGGTAGTGTTAGCCATGTTCACTAGAAATTAATATAATATCGATTCTAGTCGGTCCTGATCATTCATCGGACTATTGCCATTTGGATATTTGTTCCACGATGCTTCAATTTCATACAAAGATATTACAAATTAATCCTTCTATTTTATTCTGTGGTTTGTAGAATCTCTCATTTAGAAAAATTGGGTCGATGCGTCTTTTGTTGAGTATGTGTCACCGATGGATCGCGTCGATGAAATGTGGTCCATGTACAACACACACTAAACAAAAGTAAATTTTTGGTGTTTGGATAAGATCGTAGTCAAAGTTGTATGTTTTAGCGCAATAAAAACAATGGATACATTAAAACAAACTTTGAAACAAATTCCGCGTTTACGAATAAATTGAACATTGAAACAATAGAATTTGTTTTTGTCACAAAAAGAGTGAAAGATGAAAGATAAAAAGGCAATGTTATTTTAAATTATTATACATTAAATAACTTAGAATAACTGAAACAAAAATACGAATGAATGTTAATTTGAATAAATCGAGTTTTTCAGGGCCTACTCATCGCTTATGGAATTAACTGTTTCACTATCATATATTTAGTGTTAACAAACAATATTCTATTCTGACTTTAAAACATCAATTTTTTAACTCAAATGAAGTAGTAGATTTTTACAGATATCAAAATGCCTATCACATTTTGATTCAATACACTCTATATCTCAAATATAACTACAAGTATCATATTTTAAATAATGCTAAAATTCCAAATATCAGACCACCACTTCCCAATATAAATGGATTCTTATTATTGAAATTCCTCAGGCCCTCTAACTTTATTTTAATTAGATGAATATCAATTAGATTATTGCTCACTGAAAACAATAACTGTAAACAGGCATGCTAATTAATACAACGCGCCCACAAAAATCTTAAATTAAGTAATTAGTGAATAAAATGTATATCTCTGAAGAATATATATTAATTTTTAGTAAAAGTAATATATAAAACAAAAATCAGGAATATTCATGAATGAAATGAGATTCGTGAAATACTAAATAATTGAATATTCCAAAAGTAAATATATATATTTTTTGATTCCTGGTAGTTAGTTGATTTCATAAATTCTGATACAAACTCTCTTCTTGTTCAGTATAAGTGTGGTTACCAGAAATGAAGTTAGAGTATAAGTTGAATGATGATAAATAGGTAGAAACGGCTTGAAAACAGAACATGTATTGATCCTGAAATTCACCAAAAAGGGTAATGTGATATTTTTTAACAATAAATATTAAGATGAAAGTAACTTTGTATATAAATTTTATAATTTGAATATGCTATTTTTCCTGGTGGTTAACCGCTATAGTAAGGAACTGAAAATCGTATTTCCCGTGGCAATATTGACACTGGCGAGAACATCTTTGTTTCCTTTTGTCACTTCTCGCGCCAGTGCAATTCTGAAGCTTATAAGGTCATAAATTCTTATTATGTCAATCTCATAGAATGCCAAACCTTATATCAAGATATTACATTGCTATCGAATGATCAATGAATTACACTTCAGGCTATTACTTTAACTATTATTTAAATATTCAAAATTATATTTCCGACTTTACGGTTGTTAGTTTTGTGAATTCATTGATACTTAGGTCAAACAAATATAAGCTTATATAAAAATGGTAATGTTTATCAATTTATATACCATTTTCGAAATGTGGAGTATGCTATTATTTATTCACAATTTTGCTCTCAACTTTTAGATCTCACCATTGTTTGTACCATCCCTGGTCTACAGTCTCTTAAATCTTTCACGGTTCTGAAAACATCTACTCGGTTCTCAGATTTCAATCTCTCGATCAGATTTACGATTGCACAATATGTTCCACTTCGCCCAGCGCCATCGCTAATAAAGCAAATATCATGATATTTTTTAATAGTAAAATTTCATACTTCTAACAATTGTTGTGTTTCATACGGATGTCCCAGTCAGAAAATGATGTTGAGCTTGAGTCACTGATGGATCGTGCCGCCAAGGCGCGGTCCATTTGTGCTTTATGCGGCACGAAAAATTTTTGAGGAGATGCACCAACGTCACCGTTATTTGGCGTTAATTTTCAGGAAATCGAATATAGCCACAGTTTATGGACTATCGGAATAGAACACGCCCATGCACCTCGATCCATCAACAGTTCATTTTTAGCATCATTCTATTCAATAAGGTGATTTCAAATTCGGAAATCATAACAAACAAATATTGCAAATGAACAATATAAATTGACCGCACATTTGTTACGGTGCATTTCAATTAATTCAAACTTAAAGACGAAACAAGTTTCATTACAACTCACCTGCAATGAACCAATGCCACGGCGTCTTTGTCTCTTCGAACACTCGACTGCATTTTCTCAATCAATTCAATAACATCTGCTGCGGAATCTGGGCAGTCATATGAATTCCATCCCGTATATTGGAAATGTGTAACCGTCTGAAATAAAATAAAATGAATAAAAATTAAAATATTTACATCTGCTTTGAAATAATCTGTAAATCGACCCATAATCAAAACGCACAACGTTGAAGGTATCTTTGTTCTAACATTTACGCAATACATGTTAACTGAAGTATACATTATACCTTTTCAGCGTCCTGTCCTAGGACCTGCAATTCTCGTCTTGTTATAGTTCCTTCGGTACTACAACTTTTCACTAGAATTGTGATGTCATTGAAAACGTCGTCATTGTCAATACTCTCTTCCCAATACGGATAACATTGTTCCTGTTCACATCATGTAAAAAATACATTACATTTTGCGTGTATGGCATTAATGAATAAGATAGTTTCTAGTTTGATGGTTATCATGTAGGCGTCTCGAGTTCGAGTAACGACGAGACCGACTCCGAAATCCATGGTGTAATAACTTGGGTAGACTATGCTGAATTGAAGATATCTTTCCAACAGCTATAGCCCTGCCGTCTTAAAGTGACCGTTTATACAGGTCCATGGATACGGTGATTCTCACCAAGGAGTGACCATACAAAAAAATATTTCGTTCACAGCATTTTTTAATCTTTTAAAACAAAACATCCAGTTTATCAGATATTAAAATCCACAAAACTTTTTGTTTTATTTTCAATCTGACGTAAAGTATGAGCACTCATAATGTGTTTCTCTTCTATGGTCTGTATTAGATTGAAATTCGTCAACAATCTACCATACACTATAGTATTTATGTTGATGCAACATGTGAGGCGCGATGGCCTAGTGGTTAAACATGTTGGCATCGCAGGTTGAAGATCTCGGGTTCGAGCCCCGGCGAGTCCTGCTCGCTTATCCATGACCACCACTCAACTCCAGTAATTGTAACCCTGTCCGTCTACAAGTGGCCGCTATTACAGGGCCTTGTACAGGGTGATCCACTCTGAGAAGTGGCTATAAAAAAAAAAAAAAAAAAAAAAAATAAATCAATTGCCTATAGGTATCCATAGCTAGATTTTATATCTAAAACACTATCAAATTATGATTGCGTCTCACATGCAATGTAAATTATACGGTTTTCACAAAAAAAAATTAAATCATCAATTAAAACTAAAATAAATGAAAACATTAGCCGATAAATATATATAAAGTATATATATATAAATATATGTTAAATGAAAATTAAATTATATATTCCTTAGCTGCTCAATGAATATCGTTTTTAACTTTACCATGAACTATTTGCTAAAGCATTACCAACTTTTGTAACATTACTTAAGAATCAAACGTTTTAGTGCAAGTGGAATATTTTTATGCTAATATCTAGGCTACTCTTTAAAATCTGCCAATCTTTCCCTGCTCAATAGATCAAAACTTTAAATTCTAGTATAACATCAAATTCTAATACTACTATCTATATACTATTTATATACTATTATTTGAGTTGATATGATGAGAGATTACTTTATACCAGCACGTAATTTCAATACATATGGGAAGTGAAATAAATCAGCCATCCTTGTTCAAATTACTGCAACTGATTATTAAACGCCAAGAGTAGATGCATGTCTCATGTCTACTTCCGCCTACCAAATATGTTAAACAGCTATGGTAATGCATTTAAATTTGGATATGATGCAGCTATCTAATAACAAGACCTTTAAAGAAAATATCAATTAACCCACGCAATGCGAAGCAAAAACTTTGTGAGTCGCTTCATGCTTTTAAAAAGTTGTTAAATTTTTTGAAGAATTTGTTGATGTTCAATAGGGCGTCAAATTTTTTATTCTAAAAACTCATTTACACCTCAAACAGTGGCAGATTCCGATAAAATTATTGGTTATACCATCATTTTCGTCCTCATTTGAACGATACTTCTATTTCCCTAATGCGTGAACACGTGCGCTGGTGTGTTCCTGGAACTACTAGTGACCCCATATGCATATAAAATTGGTCTACGAATGTTTTGAAAATTCAGTACCTTCCCCTTTACCAATTATTCAGAGTTAACCACTTATCATTTTCATAACTTCCAAACATAACGACTGCGTGATGTATTACTGTATATCAGTTTCAGGAAATAATTTATACAAAAAACTTGAATTCCAGTTTGGTATAGTCTTTTATACATTCAAAGCCTCTAATTATTAAACCCCTATTTTAGACGTTATTCTGTAATTGATACAGATTTTGCTGCGTTAAAATTGAATTTTTTTGCGTTTTTGCGATCGCGTTTTTGAAGAAAGCATCACTCATGCCAAAGATAAATTAAGTAGATACAACACCTTGGAAATAATATAGCAAATTATATCAAAAATAAAATTAGTGACTGAATATACTATAGACAAAATTGAAACGTTAGCTTTGATATTACCGCCAGTCTAATCGTGCTCTGGTCACTATTATTCATCAGACATGAAAATATACCTTCTGGCCTTCTTTACAGTTCGTCAGCATAATGACTGTATTGACGTTGTTGTCTATTATTGCTCGCCAGAAAAATCCAACGGTTGTTTTCATTGGCCCTTGTGCGACAAACAACTTGGTTATGTTTCCATATGTCTAAAAAATTTTAAAATTAGTATTAGAATTCGCGCCAATTTTGCATAAATTTAAATTTGTTCGTCTCGACGCTATCAATTAGATATTATGCTTCTGCGATTCATAGTCTATGAACGTCAGTAGTTGCATCGTTTGCTAAGGTTCCACATCTATACTGTTCTTGCGTATATATTTTGTAAAGTATTTGTCACAGATAAATAGCGCCTCGAGACGTTATTCGTTTGTAGAGCATACTCGACTAAATAAAATGTCTGATAATGGCTTCATGTCGCAGTGAGTGATTGTTTATGATCCAATTAAAAATGTTGTGACTGGCGCAGACAATTGAGGAATTGCCAAATTGCGATTCGATGTATCTGAGGTTCACGCTTTAAGAATGAAAATTCACAAAGTGCTTCATTGAAACAATAAAACGTTTAAAAAAATCTGAGCTATTTTGATAACATATATAACAAACTTATGTCATACCTCAATGCTTGACGCATTTATGTATGGCGTTTCTTTTTCATCCATTCCTCGGACAATCACTACTTTGTTACGAGCATCTGGAAATACCAGTTAAACAATTACAGTACCTTACTTTTAAAATTAACCTAAGAACATACATTAGTGAGCAATAGAGAGTATTATTTCAAAGCTTAGAACATCGATATGGACGGCACGAATTATATATTTATTTCATTGACCGAAGAAAAAAAATTTTCAAAATCTTCGACGGATTTTCGTCGTTGAACGGATAACACCTTAGACCGTAAACAAAAAATTCTATATAATATTTTTGTCCGAAAATTGCTTTCATTAGGGATATAATTGTTATAATCAAAGACATTAGTATGATTCAGGAATAAACAGGCAAGTAAATTTTTCACTTCCGACTGTATTTAGACTGCGACTCCGACTGCACTTAGAACAGATTAGAATTTGTAGTGATTTTTGACTCACAAGGTATAATATCAGGATTCCTATTCATTGGCAAATGGTGTTCCAGTATTTCCATACTTTGTCACATTTATTGGTCCTACTTTTCCGAGATCCTCGAATTGTTTTTTGAGTTTGTTTGAAGCTTGCTTATCACTGGAAAATAATCCTCTTATTATTGTTTTTGAGCTTTAGACTTGCGTTAACTTCCCTAGCGCGTATTTAAAATGGAGACTTGAAGGAGATAATAATCAAAGTAAATAGTTATATCATTGCTCATTAAAGGTACCACCCACTGCACTCTGTAGAAGCAGCACAATTTCTCAGGGATATCTGAACTTTGATTCCTCTCTTTGCACTACAATATGAAGTGACTCTCTGTCATATAGGTGGCCGCCTGTTGAGTTTTTGTGTTTTTAATTTCTGCCTTCATTTTTGGTAGGCGAAAACATCAATGACGAAATCGAATATAACGTTCAATTGCTGCTCGAAAAAGAACAAACTACAAGATCAAACATTTCAAAGCAATAAAGCGTTTTATTGTTACTCAGATCAACCATTATCAAAACTTGTTACAAGGAAAATGATTATAATATGTCGAAATATTTTATTTATCAGTTTATTTTATACTCTTCACATTTCATTTTCATCAGTTTTGCGCGTTTAGAATGAAAAATCAGGCTCCTTTTTACCCATTCATATATTCGGCTGCGGCATCCGAAGACATATCTGTATCACCAAACAAATAATTTTCCAGTAGTAACTTGTGTATGAGAATGTATTGATCCTGTTGAAAAAAAATAGTGGTTTCAAAGACTTTAAATTTATCTAAGCCTTTTAAAAAGCACCTTAATTTAATGACTGACTATATAAAAATACTGGAAGTTGAACAGTAATTCAAATTCAACAAATTTCTGTTACTTGTTCAGTCCTCCACGTTGCATTTAACGTCGATCACCGAATAATCATAAAATCACGCGGGAGAAAATATAAATTTACTAACTGAAAAGGCCCATCGGTAGAAAGAGCGTTGCACATGAAAATGTTTGCCATAAAGATTCTCAAAATATACATATATATACACACACACATATATATATATATACATATATATATATATACATTTATATATATATATATATGTGTGTGTGTGTGTGTGAGAAATATAACAAATATGTCTATTTTTAATAAAAGCATAACTGGCATCATTTATGGTTGAATATACTGAATCTGATATTTTATTTCATCAATTATGGGCCACAGATGATCCGTACATCGTCGTACTTGACAGTAACGTGTTTTAGCAAAATTTTTCTTGCTGCGTTTCAACATTACGCAATAACTTACGCAGTTTTGAACCATGTCGAGCCTTTGCTCTCTCATCTTCAGCACACATTTATAAACATCAACTGATCTCAAGGCTCTGCCTTCTTCTAGCAACATATCGTATGCAATGAACGCACCAGTCCTACCTGCTCCAGCACTGTGATTTGATTAAAAAAAGGGATACCAGAGATTTAGGTGAATTCTGAGGAAATCTTTAACATAATGAATTATTCTTGACATGTTCATCACGCACCAAAAAACGTAAACAATTGTATTCATTGTATTTATAATCTAGGTAAAGAGGAATAGAAATTACAAAAATAGTGTGAATTACGAAGGGATGTGTTTAGATTAGTTGGAATCGCTAATATGCCATATCTACACAAACATGCACTATATAATAGTATACATATGCAATAAAGACAAAACAGGATTCTTGTCTTGGGATATTCAAAATGATAGCTATCTCTATGCTTGTTTCAAATTTCATAGAAAATTTTGATCCACAATGTTAGAATTATCATATTGTTCATATTCTTACCTACAATGAACCACCACTGGACTGCGAGTTTTTTGCTTTTGCTTGGACACGCTTTCATAATATCTCAATAAATTACTTGTTGTAATTGGTGCTCCGTGATCAGGCCAATCCAGAAAATGATACATGTGTACAACAGTCTCCTTCAAATAAAAAAACTCCTCAAGTGAAATTCAATTTTTTATATTTATATATAAAACATTTGACCGTAGTGCATTGAGCCTTCTTTTATTTGATTATTGTGTGTTTGTACGGCATCAGCATATTCTGATTCTTATTTATTGCTTGTTTGTTTGTTTATTTCAGATATCTTAGAAAAGAGCAAAATTGTTACATCTAAGCATTTTGATGGAATTCACAGTAAGCAAAAGTGCCTAAAGTGCTTAAAAGGAACCGACTAAGGGCAGCCTAAAAGCAAATAGTTACGAAAAGGTGTAGTATCAACAACCGCACCCTAAACCGAAATCATCTCAAAAAGAACTTGAACATCATGGTAAAATGACCGCCCATTTACCCTTTCATCTGTTTCCACTTTAAACTTCCTCGTTTTAAAGCTTCCCAAAAATGTCTCTTCAACGTTTTCAACTTTAATTTGTCCGTAGTTCATTGCAAATCCCTGGTCCGGCCAGTATTTTTCGCATTTTCTCTGTCAATGGAATTTGTACGGTCATTGAAAAAACAATAAAAATTAGCCTGTTCAATTTTACACATTTTCTTCGAGGTCTTTTCAAAAAGTTTTAAATATAAGCAGTAATGTTTACTTGTGTTTATTTAACATGTTATGCCAAACAATGCTGATTGCTTTTCAACTATCAAAAAATAAATACACTTTTTTAACTTTCTGACATTATCCGTTACCTTACCGTGGGATTGAATCCGACAGCCGGTGCACACGGTATAGTTCCTATTAGACCACCATTTGTTTTAATTGTGTTGTTTATTATATCCTCATACGATAACTCTTTAACAGAGCAGGTCAAATTACTGAATTGACAGTTTCTGAAATCGTTTGATATGCAAAATGCTACAACATTTCCAGGAAATGAACAGATTTTTTCTGATAACTAAGGTCAGTAGGTTACCACTTTCAAATACTTTTTTTTTTTAGTCGAATCTTGTATTATACAATTTCATTTAGAATTATTTTTTTTTTTTAATATGATTACATTCAGAAAATAGTAAATTTTTACATGATGCTGGCTCACAATTCCCAGTTATATGCAAAATTGTAGTAGTTTTGTAATATAGTATGTATTCGCAGCGCTATTCTATATTTTATCGGCTGCACAGAATTACCAAATATATATTGAGAATAAAACATTGTGACAATATTGACCCTCGCAACTCCTGGGATTACGGCTATTGTATACGACGTCGATAAGGCACATTTCTGATATTTAGGAAACCTGAAACAGAAGATTTAAAAATGTTTTTCGACTTAGCAAATTTGATTTGCAAGAAAACTTACTTTTCCCTTTTCCACGCATTTAGTGAGCATTGCAATACAAGTTACATTCTGTTCAACAATCATTCTCCAGAAATCATTCACGGTACTTGGTAATGGACCCTGAGTAGCGATATACTTTTTCGGTTTGCTATAGCCCTGTTGAGTATAATATATTTATATATTAAGTTATATACATGTGTATATATTTTATAAAATAAGAAGTGGTAGATGGTTTTATCATCATGCAGGGCAGTGACAAATCACTGCCCTTCATCATTGCGGTTCAGTTCCGTTTGAAAAAAATTTTCGTTAAAAGTGCTGTTGCTGGTTCTACATCTTTTTATAGTTTTCGGTTATTAAGTGGCTGTTAGTTGGTTCCTATTAGGCACTACAACCGGTCTTATTCAGGGTAAATTTCGAAAACAATAAGTTATGTACAAAATCTCAAAACCAACTCTGGCTTTTCTCTATTATGCTTGAGAATGATTGGAAATAGATGCATTAAAACACCTCCGCCATGCATTTGGTTTTTTATTGAAACTTGATCAAAGTAGGCCCGTACGGGCGCAGCACATAAGAGGAACCAGCAAACGGGCATTTAATAGAAAACAGCTATACTACAAAATGGAGAAATAGCATCTGCATTTTAAGCAAAACACATCCCAGACGTGCCTGAACTGCTATATAAAGGTATAGTAAATGGTATCTTGCATGGGTAAAACCACTTGCCACTTCTCATTGCCGCTTTATACGACACTTGGGAAATATGTTGGGACAAAGACTGCGACTACAGATCGGTTAAAATGAAGGGATAATTTTGGTCAAAGGTGACTGACTGATGTTATCGATCACTGATTTGAAATATTTGTTATAACTGCATGCATGTGTTTTTACATTAAAGTGAAAAGCTCGTACATATTTTACGTAATGTCACGAGGTTTCAAGTTGCATATAATATAAAAAAAAAAAAATATAAAATGGGACGAAGTTTAGAGAGAAAAGCAGAGACTCAGCTAAGATATTTATAATCGTCTTTTCAAAACCAACAACTCATGGGCTACTATATATTCTGCAAAAGCAATACTCACATGTACGTACGTAATGTCACGAGGTTTCAAGTTGCATATAATATAAAAAAAAAATAATTATAAAATGGGACGAAGTTTAGAGAGAAAACCAGAGACGCAGCTAAGATATTTATAATCGTCTTTTTAAAACCAAAAATTCATGGGCTACTATATATTCTGCGAATGTAATACTCACATGTATGTAACATGCATTTATATAGTTGGTATCTCCTTCTCCGCGCAACACAACACGGGATTTATCAGCTGATAAAATAGAATTGAACATTATTAGACTCGTGTTGTTATAAACGGACTTGGACTCAAATATTTGCGGAAATAATATATAATTTCAATATTTCTTGCAATTTGTGCATAAAGTGAAAATATTGAAGGACTAAGAATGCAAAATTACTACTTGAAACAATGGTCTATAAAAAAAAACTAATGATTCATTCAATTTTTAATGTTTTCACGATAGGCAACATTGAAGATTACCCATTTAAAAAATACTCAATTTTTTTAAATTACCATCCCTCTCTTGACGAAATAGTAAAACTTCAGTCCTTGTTAAAAAAAAGTTTGCTCACATGGTAGGATGTTTTTGTAGCGATTTTTCCTTTTTAGTGAAACGGCAGATGCATCTTCAGTTGGATAATCGATTTTTTTCGCTTCGTTTTTCAATTTCTAGGAATACCAACTTTCGTTACAATCACGGCATTTTAATTATCCCCAGAACAGCGAAAGAAGAACCACAAAACTCAAATTATCCGTCATAATTCTAACTGCTTGACTTTTGATGGTTCTTTTAATGCTGTTAAGCTAGTCGACAATTGGTGAGAGTTTTACCAGGTTTGCAAGCAATGCATAAATACCCATGTAAACAATTTTATGCTATGAGTCTTTGAATGGGTGTTTCATAGGCCTTCGAAAATCTTAACGTAATATTTTAAGATGGAACAAGTCAGCAATAAAACAATATAGAAGGAATTGTCAGTGATACATACGATGAACGGCTTTCGGTAATATATTACTATTATACCGAAATACAATGATGGTATTTTTATAGTGATGAAATGGGAAAGTGCGAGAAGTTTAGTAAATAGTATCGTACAACTAATTAGTGTGTAGACCTTTAGACCAAAATGTTGAAAATCAAAGAAACCTTATTGTCTGCAATATATCTACTATCTTACCTGGAATTCTTCCTTGAATTTTGCTTGGTCATCACCTTTCAAAGAATTGTAGACTTCCAGTAAAACATCCAATGAAATTTCAGTATCTGAACTCGGTTGATGTTTGTCCATAGATACATTGGCATAAACGTGATCTGTAATTTAGTTTGTAAATCTAGTGTTTCAAAATCGTATATACTTGAAAAGTAAATCACTATACGATTTGTAACTTTCCCCTTAATCAAATTAGTAGAGATAATTATCAAACTCAATACGCAAACAACATCTCATTCTATATTTTATTTACTGCTAAGTAAAGTAGAAAAATATTTCTACAAAACCAGATTGATTTTGGTATTTTATATTGAATTAGGCTTTGTACAAGGCCGGAAGCAGCCCCGTTTAATGGCCACGTAATAGCAAAGAGCTATTATAAGATGTACTACCAGCGACTGTACAGTAATCGGACAACATCCCAAACGGTACTAAACCGCTATGATAAATCGAGGTTATTATTAATTAATCTAATTTTGTTCATAAAACCAGATAACTATATTGACCTACCTTCTTGTTCTTTTAAATCCTGAAGATTAACTGTGTCTGCTGATTTATGTTTTTGTTCTCTTTTCCTGTGGAGAAATTTGAGTGTAATTGTTTGAGCTAATTGTATACCGATCTCAGTATAAAAACTTATTTAGGTCAATACAAGAAATTGAGTACAATATTACTTGGGCGGTTAGCTCAGTCTGTGAAAGCGTTTGTAATACGTTTTGAACTTTGCATCTCTGAGTGGACAATGGATCACATAGGCACAGGATAAATGAGTAAAGGCTCAAAATCTGCAGTCTGGAACATATCTGCACGGAACGTCGAAGTACGCCATGTGGTTAAGCCGTATTATTGACTTTCGAACAAGAAAAAGGGCGTTTGCCAGACACGAAAACGTATTTCAAACGTGATAATACGTTAAGGATAATACTGCATTAATTAGTTTAATAACATGTGTGTCAGAACACAGCTAAAATGTACATGCATTTAAATTTTTTTACTTTCGCTAACGAAATTCCGTGTAAAATGATGGTTATATCTCAGCATGAGCATGAGAAACTGGTGGATTGCGGCTCACCGACGAGATCCATCAGTCACACTCATGATTGGCAGAATTTTTCTGGTTGAGGTATCATACTAACCTTCTTATGAGAAATATTGCAACAACGATTATTAACACAATCAAAAGGATAATGGGAATGATGATGGCAGCGGGATTTGCTGTAAAATGAAATATTTGTTTAGTATATTTCTACAAATGAACATAAATAGGTCTTAACTTTATTGTCAACGATAGATGCAAGACTATAGTATAAACCAAAGGATTTGTATTTTTCCCATCTTATGCTTCGTTATTCTATGTCATTTTGTAATACCAAAAATGTTAATATTACTGCTTAGATAATACATTGCTAAAGTTAGATCATAATCGCACATTTCTGCAAATATGAAGCAGAAATTTGCACCGACATCGATTTATTTAGTGTGCTATTTTGTACACTGGATTAATAAATCTGTAAAACATGCTTACAATATCAAACTAGGTTTAAAATAAAATTTCCTCACAAACTCACTTGAGGATATCGGTTCTTTGAAGATTGTAGAAAACTGAGATATTGGACTTGACTTGACAAAAATTTCACCGTCATCTCCAGGTGTTGCAGAAATGATATAAGAGCTGAAATGCGTAAAATATTATATATTTTTTGTACAAGCTTTATTTTTAAACACTGTAGCATAGGTTCAGTAAACTCATAAAACTGGTCATCTGCAGTAATTGCATATTTATAAAGTTAAAAAAGACGTCATGTGCGTGAGATTTGTACCAATTTTGTAAATATGTACCAAATATACTGTGTCAGGCTTGATGGAACGCTCCTACGAGGCGCCCGACAGCTGCGACTTATGATTGAAAAATGAAACTGAGTATGAAGTTCTGATTGTGAATCCACCTAAGAGTTTTTTGCAGTGATCTTCTTAAATTGAATCTATCTTCACTTTTTATGGACAGCGGCCTCGCAGTGCGTTCCATCAACGCCCATATTTGGCCAAAAAGATCAATTTAGAATATTTTCCAATACCGCCAAGTTAAATTACTGTCAAACCAGTGATTTTATTGGGTTTTTTGTTACAAAAGCAAAATAGTATTTTCTTCTTTCTCACATTAGATCCAAAAGATTCCAACCTGACTTGCTTTGTTTAGTTTGAAATCCGGGACCACTAATAGATCTATTTTCTTACAGAAATTTTAAGCATAGGATACAGACGGTCCGCATATCATCAGTGACTCATTTGTGCACAAAATATTTCTACTGGTATGTGTTTATTTGTATCTCATGCTTAATAAATTTACTTTTCTTGAGTTGGTTTACAAATGCACACGTATTCACGGTAATATAAACTTGGAGTTTCCAATTGTTTTAAAAAAAATATATATATATATATATGAAGTTATTTAATTGTAAAAATAGTCTTACAAATAACTATTTTGGTACAGCGAAAATATTTAGCTATTTTGTGCGTGCGTTTTTATGGGGTAATTCTAATTTATGTGGGCTACAAATGTAAAACTCTATTTTTTATAATAAACAAAAGACAACAATTAACAATATATTTTTCGACAAATTTTAATTTTCTCCGAAATAAAGTGATACCTGTAATCTGTATCCTCTTTTAGTTTGATATTTTCGCCTTTGATAAGGTTGCCAGAAACATCTCGTTTTCTTCTCGTAGAATTGGTAACACCCGTAAACTCACATGATGACGAGCTACCATCTCCTAGAATCTTTGTTATGCTGCCATTATTTGCTATTATATCTGCCACCTCGGATCTAAAAGATTAGAATCCTGAGAGCGTGGTTTGATATACCTTGCCAGATATAGTTTGACCAAATATACTATGTCAGGCCTGATGGAACGTTCCTACGAGGCGCCCGGCATCTGCAACTTATGCTTGAAAAATAAAACTGAGTATGTAGTTCTGATTGTGAAACCACCTAAGAGTTTTTCGCAGTGTCTTCTTTAATTGATTTAATCTTTTTTCATTTTTTATACCCACTTCTTAGAATGGATCACCCTGCTCAAGGTCCTGTAAAGTCGGCCACTTATAGATGAACATGGTTATAATTGCTGGAAAGAAATGATTTTTTCGTGTTTGGCTCAGCCTACCCAAGTTATTACACCCTGGGTTGAGTGATGGACATGGATCAGCGAGCCGGGCTAGCGGGGGATATAACCCGAGATCTTAAACCTGCGATGCCAACATGTTTAACCACTGGGTCATCTAAAATTTTATTTTGTCAAGCGTGAGTCAGTGATGGACCGCGCTTTTGCAGCGTGATGTATCGGTAACTCACGCTTTACAGAAATTGTTAGGACAATATATTTCTGACTGTGAGTTGCTCTTGGCTGAACTATTATGTTCGAAATATATTTCTGTGTATAGTGACTAAGGACATCGTTGAATATCGTTATCACTTCGGACATCAATTACTACACCACTTAGTTAAAAAATCCAGTAAAAAAACTATATATTTTACTTAAAACGAAAACTAATTTCAACCTTGTGATTGCAATTGCAATATATTGTTGTTCTTCTGTTGCAGACTTTCTTGCTACTTCCGCCAATTTGTCATAACTGTCGATTTGCCGAAAACTGGAATTGTCTGGCTTCCAAATCACGATCACAAACAAACAACTATACATGAAAAAGAATGATGATATTCAATTGGTTGACATGAAAAGGACTGATGCTTACAGAAATGCCAGTTCTTTTTGCTTTTGGTTTTCAATAGGTGATACTACATTAACCATGAATGAAATAAAAAATCGACTTTGTCAAATTATTATTATTATAGTATATTAGTATTAGTATAGTATATTATAGATACTATTTATGCCATCTGCCCTGTATGCCACGGTAGAAAACTACATGGCAATAAACTTTATGATATAAAAATAAGCGTAGTAATATTTTATCGGTTTTTGAATGAAAAAGACGCCTCGAAAATGCTCAATACTTTGTTTGTTTTGCGTCATTCAATATTATAAACAACGTTATCACAATTTATTTTCAATTCAATAAAATATTGATAATATGATAATGTACCTGATAGGACCATTACTTTCGTTCGGAAATGGTATAGAAATTCCCACTGTTCCGTCTTCGTTGACCTTCGAGGATACCATAGGTTCTTTAACTTCACTTGGTGCTGTGAAGAACAATAAAAAGATGCAAACACAGATTATTCGGATTTTCTACACATGCTCTCAATGTAAAGTTTTTTGTGATATATTTATTCGTTATAAGCTATAATAATGAAATGATAACTCATGCAAGGTGGACATACATGATACCATTACCTGATATAAAAATATTTGAATTCCTGTCAAAAGATAAAATGACAAAATACTACAAAGATAATTACTGCAAAATTTCAGATAAAATCGTCCAATTTAAAACTTAAATGCTGTTTTTATTATAAAATCACTGCAGTATTAAAATGCGCGGACAGCCTATGATGTTTATACATAATTGAATTTAGTTGGATCGCTTCATTCATTCGATCGTTCAAAAACGAAGTTCGGAATACTGTCGTTGTTTTAATATTAGACAAGATCCTCTAAAGACGTTGCTTGAGAAGAAATTTATTAACATCCAGTGCCAATGTATTGAGTCGAACTGCTGCCAATCTAGCAAACTAAGAGCTTAATAATTTAGACCAATTCTTTTCCCATTTTTTTGTTAAATGATATCAATATTTGATTTTTCCCATGAAATTAATTCTCAGGAAGGCTTAAGCAGCGCATAAAAACGAAAACAAGTAATGACCTATCAAATGGCAAATACAGTGTAGTTTGTATATTTAATTGTATCAACAAATCGCAACAATTTGCTTAAAAATAATATGAACTTAAAAAGTATTAAGAAAGACTTTTTTTCAAAAAAGTTCAAATTGTTTTTCATAATTTATATCGATTAATTGGGCATGTGCCACAGCGATATAGATAACTCCCTGCTTCCTAGGACGTACCTCCACGCTCTGTTACGCAGCTACCATCAACATTTATTGGCGGCCCTGCACCGGCACACGTTACTGCTTGAATTGTGAAAGTATAATTTCGGTTCAAAGAATATGAAAAATCATATTTCATCGATTGCATCAAAATCTTTTTCTCCTCACGATGTCTTTCTGCGGAATATTTTGCAAAAGCGAAGTGGACGAGGTTTGAAATTGCAATTAACTGTAAAAGCAAAAATTATAACAAACTAATTTTGTGCCAACTGGCATATTTACGATTACGTGTATTTTTATCCAAAATAGTTGCACAATTGGGTTTAATATCATTCATTGGTGAAACACCCAATAATGTATATGACATTAAAAAAATTCCAGTTTCACCGTCATGAATGAAGCCCAGAATTTCATTAGATAAAAACTATGTTAACGAACCTATGCAAATTAGCACTGGAGAAAATCTGTTCATTGTTGCCAAATTGCGTTCCTGATTGTGTTGAATTGCATGAGTTTAAAAATTCGCGTCTGCAAATATGCTTTTAAAATAAACATTACTTGGGCTTTGTTTTTTGCATAAATGTTTCTCTATGCATACTGATTTTTTTAAAGCGGACTTGTATATATGAATTCTGGTGCAACTTTACTTAGAGCAAATTTTGATAAAAAAAGAAATATTTTTTCATCAAATCATATCTATTTCAATGGTTGATTTGACATAAATAGTTTGCCGGTCGCGAGCTGCTATAATCCCCGTTTTCATTACCTTAAACCCAGTGATTCCTTTATTTTCCATGTTCATCTCCCAATGTAATATACATGTTTTATTATGATTAGCTTTTACCACGCTAGCCGTTTCAACTTTTTCGGGAATCGTTGGATCAGTTGTAACCGATCTACTTGAAATAAATGAAAGTGCACATTGACCGGGACAAACTATGACCTGTCAAATAAAGTAAAAACGAATAGTCATACACTTCATACAAGTCATACACTTTCGAAAGCGTGCACATTTATATTGTTATGCCTGCTACTTACAATTTATTTTATTTTTTGTTTAAGTATGGGCCACACACGGACCGCATCTTATCGACGCGATGTCATCAGTGCCACATATGCTTAACAAAAAAGATTTTGATAAAATTGTTTCCAACGCAACGGGTTTTATTTATTACCATTTATTTGACAAAAGCGCCACCACATTAATCTGCAGTGCTGTAATGGAGTACAATAATATATTGGTATAATCTGAGCGGTGGAAAAAGCCTCTATCTCCTCTCCGTGTACTTTTTGTTTTTTATTGAAGTTCGCCTTAAGGAAGGCCAGAAGCATTGCCTAAATGAAGGCGAAGAAAGACAAATTGCAGATCCATCTACCAATTCCTGTCTTTTTTTTTTTTTTTATTGGGGAAATAAATTAGGACAATTCTCAAATCCCTTAACTCTGTATAAAAAATACTCTGTATAGAAAATAGCCACTGGTGTGTATTTAAGTATTTCATACCTTAATACGATAAGTTGTTGAGAAATTCAAATTAGTTAATTGAACAGTCATTTGTTGGTCGCTAGCTACCATTTCTTTTTGCCAATTCTGCAATGTAGTGCTGGATTCATTGTGTACAACTTCGATTCTAAAGAATACAATTGATAGTTTGATTGACACCGGCATTTTGGATTGCGCGACAGAGGGTGTTATATGGCTCAACAAAATAAAGTATCTGGTTGGGAATGGGGCGTACGTTATGTCCCCCTGATCAAGGCCCTACTCGTAGTAAATAGACGTGATTAGCGTTATCTGAAAGATATGATTTTCCCGGTGCGACCTAGCCAAGTTAATACAGTCTGGGCATTGATTAATAAGCCGGACTCGTGAAAACTCGATCCCGAGGTCTTCAATGTGCGATATTACCTGTGAATAATCCCACGAGCTTCTCTTGCGGTTTTCCAACTTACAGTGATATTTGAACTGCATTCATTTACTTTGGCCTCCAGATCAAGTATTAGTCGAAGCGCTGTAAATATTGCAGAATCACTATTCAAAATTATATCATATTTTGGAGTTAAATAAGTTTCTGGTATTACATTACCTTCATTTTCACAAACAAAGCCGGAGTCGGCTGTGATACAATAAGCATCAGCCCATCGCCAACTAAAATCTTTTCTCATTGCTAAGCAAGCTACCGCCTTCTCATTTAAGAACTTTGGTCTGCCTGAGTTCCACGCCACGAAACTTCCGTCAATAAATCCTTCGGTAGATCCCCATCTTTAAATAAAACAAATTAGAGAATGTGGAGTCTTTTTCATACATTTTTCGATCTAAAAGCACTGCAAGAAATATTTTATACAACCATCATGTATTCTGTATTGTGTTTAAATTGTACTTAAAAAAAGCCATTTCATCAAAAATATCACATTTACATCGCTGAAATCTAGAATTATTTTCCACTCATTAAAACCTAATATTTCCAATATTTTTTAATTGTTAAACGCCGGGTCAAAATGAAACTTTTCAATGACGTCGATTTCTTGTTGGAATTTCACAATTCTCAAGATCTTTTATTTTGGTTACATCTCAATTTTTACATAAAATTTTTAAATCGGCAGCCGGTCTAAGATTCATCCAAGACTTTAGGTACTTGCCTTGATTAACAAAATGTAAAAATTTATTTTGACAAGAATGAGCCACAGATGGATCGCACCACTGCCGCGCGATTTATTAGTGATTCAAACCGGGAAAAATATGCTTGGTGAAAATACATCTGACTCGAAAGAGCATTAGAAGATTTGGAAAGAATATGATCTCCTACAATATACATCTTAACTCTATTGTGAGTACTTGGGGGTGTGTTAATTTCGAAACTTGAATAAATAAATAAAACAATGATAAGAATCAAACAAATATATTTATAAAATTAAAGTACGTATGACAACGCATACTATCAAAATATATCCAAAATAAAAGGGTACACCTACGCACTTTTTATGCTTTGTTTCATTGTAAAGTAGAGTCTTGTCGTTCCACCTCCATATAATATTATTATCTTCAACGAACTTTCGCGCTCCAAGATAAACTGTTTGAAAACATTCGTTAAAGTCTGATGTACTTATTACATTTATGGTAAAACACGTTAATCATTTATAAGGCTATAAAGTAAAAAAAAACTTGGCTTATTTGCATTCCAAACACTGTAGTTAGTAACCGTTTGAAAAAATAAAAAAGAACCCGCTGTTACAGATATCTATTTTCTGCTTTCAAATTTAAAAAGAAATTTAATTTTTTTTTTGACACAATTTAGCAAATGGATATCGCATCAGCATCGTGTATTTTATCAAATAACGTAAATTGTTGTTACGCACTTATTACGAATGCTTTAATTTCACGTTTCGACTTCAATATTCCGCACCAACGACCAAAAAACGCATGGTACTACATGCTCGGAGGCCAAGCGCCATTCTAGAGGATCTACAACTCGATTTTCGGTCTGCTTCCGAACACTTGCGCTTTTTATCGTGGCATTTCATAAGTACCTGAGTATTATCCAAGTATTATCCAAAAACTTCAAAGTTTTTTGCTTCCGAGAGTTGTGTATTACAGCTCCGATAGCTTACCGGACAGCAAATTATTTCAATTAAGGAAATAACACTCACCGATCTCATTTAGGTTGATTTCTCTAATTTTCGATACCAATGCAGCTTGAATTAAACTATTGGGAATCTTTGCCAAGTGACCTCCAGTATCATTGCAGAATTCTTGAGCTCCATTGTAGTTTCTTCTATCAGAGCTCGAAGATCCATAAATGTGGAACAAACGATCAGAATACAAAACTATATCTGGAAAATTCGTTAATGAAAAATGTTAGTTAAAAAGATCAGCAGTTTATATTTCGAAGGAATCGGACGTACATGAGGCTAGTGTTGGGCAAAACCGAATGCGAATCTAGTTTGAATTATTCTTGTTCGAACCGGATATGGGATCGAATTTGCTCGAATCACTAATTCTATGGAAATAACAAATATATCATATTTACTATTGTAACTTGAATTATTGTAAAATTGAAGAAATTTTTAGTTTATAGTTAATTTTCAATTAACACTATGAGCTACAATTTTCCTATTTCGACGTAGGAATATGATCGATTTTGCTTAAATTTGACCGAAAATCGATTGCATACTGTCGTTAAAATTGAAAATCCTAGTTCATTGAACAAGTTTTTGTTCCTATGAACGATTCGTGATTTATTCGATTAAATATTGCTTTGAATAGATTCGAATTACCGATACATTTACCGAAATACATTTACGTAATATCTCTGATATCTGATATCCCTGCTTTAACTCCTACCAGGTTTTCTATTGAAAGTTTTACGAAATTAAAACTAGGCGCCTAGTTAGAGAAACTAAGTGCCTATTTTTAGAAACTATATACCTAGTATGAATTAATTGGTAAATAATATCTTGAAATAAAAAACTTTCAAAATCGATTATTCGAAGATTATAACCCTCAAATATATTGGAAATTCGGCGAAGCGAAAGTGGTGTGGTAAATTTGTTTCACTTTGCCTAGTTTAAGAAAAAGAAGGGTTGCCATAACAAGTCGGAATCATGCGTCATTGTTTTGTGAATGGTGTTTTTGACTTCAGTATTTATCATTATTTGTTAAATTGCAAAGCATAGTTAGCTGAATAAAATACGCCTGTGCTAATCGGAACACATCTAATAAACTCTACATAAATTAGAGTCAATTACTAAATTATATGAATAAAATAAATGAAAAAAACTTACTTTTATTAAATTCAAACACCTTATTCTCAGTTGAATTTTCATATTCATTATAGGCTGAACACGTAATTTCAATTTTTTCAAGATATTCAACCAGACGAATGTTCAGGTAACTTGTGTTTATGAAAAGTCCATCATTTGATTCGACATAACTATAAGACGTGAAAACTGAACCAGCAAATGTTGGAAAAATATCCCGATTTCTTCCTTCCTTGGATAGTTTCCATACGATGGTAGGAACTGGAAATCCTTTATAGGAGCAAGTTAATTGAGCGTTGGCAGAAGTTTTGTTAGCAGACTTTACTGAAGATTTGGTGAGTACAATCTTGCCTAAAAAATAATAGTTATGTTTTTAATATTCTAAAACATAGAACGATATTGAACTTTACCATTGCCAATTGCAGATACCTCTCACTGCACTTCATCATAGTTGTTCAGTTCATATTGGTATTCTGACGTTTTGTAAGAGAATATCCGACGTTCTTCCGCATGTGAACGCCCGAGCAACACTTTTTTTGGACAGGGAAATTAATATTGAAAAATAATAAATATATCGAATCTACAGAAGGTGGTGAAGAAATTAGGCGGGTACATATGTTCCTTTGAAAGAACCAAAATGATCGTCATGTTTTGTAATCTTTATCGTCTGATCTATTGGGCAAGCAAAAAATTTGCCAAATATTTTGATTCATCCTATGACGCTATACCAATTTTACCTGTAATAACTGCTGTGGCATTGTCCGACTTTTGCATTCCTTGAATTGTATTAGTTGCAATGCATGTGTATACTCCAGTGTTTGAATTAATGGCATTTTCCGCATATATGCCAGCAAACCCACCACTACTCCTCCACTGATAAATAGGAGATGACGAAGATGCTGTGACAAGCGATGAACCCTTGAACCATTGAATAGTAGGTTCCGGTTCACCGGATGCATAACATCGAATAGTCTTCTTGTTGGATGCGATTGGGACGACTATAAATAATGGTTCTATGGAGGTGATTGTAGCTGAAGCTAAAAACAGAAATTGCATTTAACAGATTTATTGCTCAACAATTCAAGACTATTCGAAGCAGCATTCGGGAAATAACGACCACTCAGATATGATGTCAATAAGCTATTTTGAGATAAATTGCCTGCAACTACAATTTTTAGATGCTCTGTATTAGCGCCAGAAAAAAGTCAGACAACAGTAAATCAAGTATTTAAAATGGATCATTTTGATTCACTTCGAAGATCAACGCCGTTTTTTCAACAACATTAAATACATGATGTTATGATAAATACACTTTTTAGTAGAAACATTGCTAATTCATATCATTCCTAATACCGGATTTTTAATAATATTCTGCATTATTTATTTATTTATTGAACATTTCCGAGTTTGGAGTTGGAGCCGGTATAACATATATGAAATATCGGTATGTAATGGTAAACACCGCTCACTGCACTATACCATGAAGGTCCAAATTCACTAAAATTTTATTTTGTGTAGCTCTTGGCCGTATCAGCAATAGTTATTGTTAGTTCCTTCAAGTTGCTTAAGCCATTCATTCTTAGAGTAATATTTAATAAAAATTAAAACCAAACAATAATGTTAAACCTCGTCAAACCTTCAACGACAACATTGATAGATGTTGATATGTAGTAAGCATTTAGGTTTGACTCGGGATCTGCACGGAATATATAGATGCTTCCTTTGCTTGATTTCGTAAATGGTCCGAGTTTGATATCAGCTGAGTTTCCAACGTTTTGTTGAGTTGAAATGACAGTAGAAAAGTCTGGATCATTGTAAACTCGTATTCTTACAGATCCGTGAATACTGTGAATATTGAGTTTTACGTTGATGCTTTCTCCGAGTCCGACAGTGTAGTTTTGTTTTGTAGTTGATATATTTATCGGAGCTGCAAATAAAGTTAATGCAGTAAAGCACATAAATTAGATTCTAAAACTCATCAGCTATATATGTATTAGCAGGATAAAGCACTGTTGCTAAAGGAATCAGTAAATACGCAATACATCAAAACTGTCACTATAGATTTTTCCGAGATGCAAACTAGTCATTTTTTATTTCGAACAATATACAATTGCCATATCATTAGAAAAATGTATTGCATTGTGGAAAGTTAAAAAAAAATAAACAGAAACCAAAAATGATTAGGGTTAGTAGAATTTCATGTTGCACAATACTGTATGTCTTGCTGGTTACAGCAAGTAAGTATATATATTTACTTGTCTCGCAATCGTCACCACTGAATCCATCCAAACATTTGCAACTTCTCTGACATCCAATTTCAACACATGTGCCCGAGTATAAACATGGTGATGCTAAACATATGCCGATCACTGAAATCAAAAAGATTTATTTTTGAAAACGAATTTTGGAAGTACGTTCGTGTTATAGTTGTGGCTGGGCATATCCGAACTGTAACGAATTCGAAGGGTTTTCAAGAACCGTAATCATTCCGTATATATTGCACACACACCATTTTTTTATTATTATTATAATCTATTCATCATTATCAACATGAATAGATGAAGTCTATGGCTGCCAATTTACTAATAAAGTTAAAAAAAATTCCAATATTTGAATCGAGCTTAATTGCTCAGCCCTATCTGTAGCTTAACTTCACCATAAAAAAATTATCTCACTCGATATTTCGCATGTGTATCCTCGTTTGCTTGAGTCTTCTCTATTTCTCCATTTCATATTATCTCTTGTTGTCCCGTATGAGGACATAAACAAATGTCCCATTCCCGCATATACTGATGGCCATGCCCACTTTCCTTTAGTAATAATAGTCCCGTCAAGCCACAACCACTTATTGGTGGGTTTATAACCTCCAATCCAGAATTCAATTGTTCCCCCTTGACCTCCATATTGATCTATGATTTGACTTTCAACAAGATCTTGTATTTCATTTGTTTTCATCATTGCTAATGATCCTCCCAAACTTATACAAGTTGTGTTCGCGTCAGTAATTGTAACTCTGTCGTCTTTGTTTGCATGGTATTTACAAATACCGTTGACTATATACACCCGTTCTACAAATAAACAAAATGAAAAATTTATCACAATTTTAGCCTCAGCTACATTATGAAAAATATCACCCTGATATCAGTATAAATACCATATTTTTGTAAGAGATAACTAAAAAGCAATGACGTGGTCGAGTGTATGTTAACAGTCTAACAGTTACCTCAAACAACTCTGTACACTCTGTAATAACGGTTCAGTTATGTTTGGCTTGTTTTTTCTTTGGTTTAGTGGTTTACATGATATCACTCAGACGCTGCAAGCAAACAGCATAGAAGTAAAACAAAATACTTTTTTTTTAATTTTATCACTTCTTTCCATTTTTGGTCAAATTTAGGAATACTATATCAAGAAACAAAAAAACAAGCAACAACAATGGTCTTTCATCGCAGATAGCTCATACCTTCGCACGTGCTTCCGTTGAATGCCGGTAGACAAGTACAATTGTAGTAAGGCGGGGAGTACGAAATGTGACAAGTTGCTCCATTCTTACACGGTGTTGAGTCGCAGGCATCTAAAATCCAAAAATTATGAATGTTGCTTATGTTCATATAACATATCTCGAATACAAGTATTCGAAAACCCGCAATCACTCGAGTGCAGTATGGAAACACATTAGGTTGCGTCTAGAGTGTAATGACTTCGGTAGATCGCATGATTAATGGTGGAAATAGCTTTTTAGCCAACTATAGACTGTTGAAAGAACGTTGTCCATCAACAGCTTACACTTATCAAGCATACCATCCGGATGGCGGTTTGGTAACTTTGGAATGTACAACGTACGGTGAAATAAATAACCGTTTTCACGGTGTATGGAATGCATGAGAATGCCCTCACGGAAATTTATGAAACAGTTTCTAACAGCACCCAAACGTTTACAGGGTAACAACGTAACATGGGCAAGTTTCTTTTTTGCTCGAGCCAAAATGATCTTAAATATTTTAGTAAGAGTTTGTTCAGAAATTTTAGCTTTGGGCATTCTTAAATGCTTTACATATTTCGTTTGCGATCGAATAGACTTCGAACGACTACTTTTTTCAGTTATCGAAATGATTTTATCATCACTAGCTCTGTTAATTAAATCATTTCCCAAAATTATCAAACAAAGGTTATAGATATAGTCCAAGAAGTGAGGTGCGAAAAAGTGAAATGTAACAAATTAAAAAAAAGACGTTTTAACATTTTGTTCAATTATACTCTATTTGATTGCATTTCAAACACCACTTTCTTTAAACATTACATTTAGGGTAACAATTTTCGTTTCACGGATCATTAATATTTTCAGAGGCAAAGTTTTTGCTCAACCATCAGTATGCTCGTGATGAAGTAGTAGAAATAAATAAATCCGTTTTTTGTAGGAAGAAATGGCCTTGGGGAAACGAACCGAATGGAAAAAGAAATGAGAATTGCATGATGAAGCATGCATCGTATGATTTCAAATGGGTTGATTTCGACTGCGATAAAAAATTCGGATACATATGTCAAAGAGGTAACGTAATATGTCACCTGAGGATCCCCCGTTAGTGTTCATTTGAAATTAACTTCAAGTCTAGTATTATCAAAACAAGACACTGAGACTATAATATATTTAGCAACCATGATACTAGCTTCTACTATAATCTGTATACCACTTAAATCTTCTTATATTAGTTGTCAATGACATGTAAAAGCAAAGGTTACTACCAAAACTCGGGATTAATGCAGCTCTGCGTTCTGTGATAGATTTTTGAAAAAAAGCTTTTTTCTCAAAAATTGTTCAGTAGTTCAAATCAAATGTGTATATGCGAGAAAAACATAGAAAATTCGATATAGAACTTTGAAGTCATAAATCTCGCGCATGTTTACAACATTAAACTTACATACAACAAGTGTTTTTAAGAACTAAAACTTACGTTGCAAATATCTTTTGAACTTTTCGTTAGGTCAATTCCTTCTTTTTATGAGCGATTCATAAAAAAAAATTGTGGTCAATATAATTTCGTGCCAAAGACGCGTAAAAAGTATTACGACTGTTGAAAGAACGTTGTCCATCAGCAGCTTACACTTAGCAAGCATACCATCCGGAAGGCGGTTTGGTAACTTTGGAATGTACAACGTACGGTGAAATATATAACCGTTTTCACGGTGTATGGAATGCATGAGAATGCCCACACTCAAATTTATGGAATAGTTCCTAATAGCACCCTAACGTTTTCATGGTAATAACGTAACATGGGCAAGTTTCTTTTTTCCCCGAGCCAAAATGATCTTAATTATTCTAGTGAGATTTGCTCAGAAATTTTTTCTTTGGGGATTATTAAATGCTTTATATATTTCGTTCGCGATCGAATAAACTTCGAACGACTGTTTTTTCAGTTATCGAAATCATTTTATCAAATATTAGTATAGACATGTCATTAACTAAATAAATTTACCTGATATAGTTAATTTTAAAGAAGAAATTCTCGTGTAGGAAGAACTGCCTTGAGGACTGATTTCAAATGTGTACGTTGTTGATGGCGATGAATAATCGACCGGACCTATTCTTATTACACTTGTAGTTGATGGATTGCTACTTGTAATATCATCAATATTTATAGTTTGAACGTTGATATTGTCGGGGGTTATAATATTTACTCTCGCGTTTCCGTCGTATGAAGTTATATCGAGGGTAACGTCGATGCTTTGTCCTCTTTTAATACTCGGTGTTGCCGTACTAGTGTAAAGAGTCAATAGATCTGGAAATATGAACAACATGATAATCTTACTTTTGAGAAACTTCAAATTCTGCACTGTGAATTAGATTATTGTTTGCTGTTGCTGAAAGGAAATACCATCGAGGAGTATCTTAAATCGTTCAGTTCCCACTTTAAATAAGAGTATTAAAAATTTTTGTACCAAGACTCTTATTTCAAATATTCTATAATATTTTTTATGTCTTTTGTGTAACCTATGGTACGTGCAATTTTCGCACTGCCGAAGCGCGGTCCATCTGTAACTCATGCTTGAAGAAATAAATTTGCTAATATTCTCGTACATCGATCATATATGTTGACTGATTTCGAACTTTCTTTTCACAATGGCCAGTTTTTGTTCTTGGGCATTACTTTGGAGTCCAGTGTGTGATAGTATAATTATTAAGCGACTGATTAAAAAATATTGAATTATAATCCTAATACTGTTTGAAACCAAAAAAATTTTATTATTTTATTATTCGGTTTGGCAGGAAGACCAATCGCTTAATAAATATTCATTTTTGTTGAAGTTCACTCTAAGCAACTGAACCGAACTGAACCGTTTAGTAAAGTAGAAGCAAGAAACGAGATAATCGTGACACAGTGATCCAATACACCATAACAGTAAGCGTCGTTCTATTACAGGAAGGAATATTCTGTCATTTTTGTTGTTTTTCATGAGCGGGTCGCTTACTTGTGACGCCTCTCCGTACATTGTTTTCAGATTGATGATACTTACCTTGCGCTCGCTCTGTAAAATTGGCAATCCAAATATATTGAATTTGGCTATTAATCTGGAGTGATATCATTTCTCAGTAAGTGTATATATAGATTTTCTACGTATTGAACGCTAGATATAACGATTGGGAAAAATTCCTCACAATTAGCACCACGACATCCCAACGAACAAATACGTTTTGACGTACACAGCGACGTTATTCGTCGATGTTTTCATGTAATGACAGAAATTCGACTTCTTCGACGTATGGTCATATTGTATCGAAATTATTTTTCTACGTATTGAACGCTAGATATAAGAATTGGGAATTTATTTTTCCCACACTTAGCACCACGACATCACATCGAACAAATAGTTTTTTTTAACGTAAACAACGACGTCGTTATTCATCGATGTTTTCATGCAATTCCAGGAATTTTACTTCTTTGACGTATGGTCATATTGAAACGAAATTATTTCACAACTAGTTTTGCAATTAAGACTGTACTAGTCTACCATATAACAAAAAGGTGAATGTTTGTGTCCAGTGCATATTTTTCAAGTTGTCGCATCTTTTAGAAATGACAAAAGCGTGGTATTAATAACCCATGTGGTGGTAATGAACATATAGAAACTATGACCACACTTACCTTGCTCACATTTAGATCCGAAATACCCAGTAGAGCATGTGCATTTGTAACGACTTTCAGTGACGGAACAGATTCCTCTGTTGGAACAAATATCAGACCCACAATCTCCAGACGAAACATCTGAAATTAAATAGATTTATAGTTGATTCTATATTTCTTTTATAGTCAATCATTTTACAAAAAGATTAACAAGCAATATGCCAACGTTGAAATATGTTTGGGGTTCGAAAAAAAACTATACTTTTTACGCGTCTTTGGCACGAAAAGTTCAAAAGATATTTGCAAGGTAAGTTTTAGTTCTTCAAGACACTTTGTTGTATGTCAGTTTAATGTTGTAAACAAGCGCGTGATTTATGACTTCAAAGTTCTATATCGAATTGTCTATGTTTTGCTCGCATATACACATTTGATTTGAACTACTGAACAATTCTTGAGGAAAAAGCTTCTTTTCAAAAATCTATCACAGAACGCAGAGCTGCATTCATCCCGAGTTTTGGTAGTAACCTTTGCTTTTACATGTCATTGACAACTAATATAAGAAGATTTAAGTGGTATACAGATTATAGTAGAAGCTAGTATCATGGTTGCTAAATATATTATAGTCTCAGTATCTAGTCTCGATAATACTAGACTCGAAGTTAATTTCAAATAAACACTAACGGGGAATCCTCAGGTGACATATTACGTTACCTCTTTGACATATGTATCCGAATTTTTTATCGCAGTCGTCATCAATCCATTGGAAATCATACTCTACATACTTCACCATGCAATTCTCGTTTCTCCCTCCATTTGGCTCGTCGGAATATGGCCAATTCCATTGCTTCCTACAAAAATAACAGTTTTTTTTTACTGTTTCATTGTGATGTTTGTGATGCTTTGACGAAACAAACCTTTCCCTGTGAATTCCGTTTTTTGAGAAACAAAAGTACCATTCCAAATGAAAAAAATAAAACAAAAGTGTGACTTTTAAACAAATGTATGTAACGTATATGAATATAGTATGCAAATGTTTGCCGGCAATATAATTGCATATAATTACGTGAAGCCTTTAACAGCATTTAACATTGGAGTTTTCTATCGACTTTATTTGTGACTATAATAATGTAATGGGACCGGTCAGAATTTGTTAATGTATTTTCCTTCAGTAAAATGAGATTAAAAAAATGTAGAAACAGATAATTATAGATAGTATTACAATTTCGTAACTTACCAATTAGAATACGAAGTACTGAATGATGCTCCATCTTCCCATTTCCAGGATCCTTCATTACCAATGTCATTTCCACTCGTCCAAAGGCTTTTATATAAACCTCTGTGAAAGCGTTCAGTTGTGGTCCAGTTTATTATAGGCATAAAACAATCTGAACTCAGGGCGTATATCTCATTATTCTAGCGTTCTTGTACGTTATATTTACGGAATAAAACGCCTAACATTTCTTTACTTATGAGGGAATGAGTATCGTTGGGGTAACGTGTTAGAGGTCCACCAATTGTAAAGCTGAACAAAACCAACAAAGGGTATTATGTTATTATGAGGAATTTATAACCTTTTTTGTTCATTTGGTACCCAAAAATTACAAACTTGATAATTGTAAAAGGGTATATTTTGGTTTATTTACCTTATTTTTTCCGTTATGAGTGCATCCAAAGTACCTGTGGAAACCGAAACCAACTCTTTCTCAAGAGCTTCACAAGCTGATCTCGCCCCAGAATATGTTTCTTTTGGACTCTCAACTATTGTCAATGCTAAATTGTTGGAGAGAATCCATGTTACATCTAAAAATAAAATATTTAAGTTGAAATATTTATCTGGAATATTAAAAAATTAAGTAGATACATTTCTCAGCTCTTTCGTAACTGAAATGGAACAGACGTAAGTCAGTTGTACAATTTAATTTTGGTTTTGTTTAACATAAAAACTTGTTTCCAGTCACATTTTCTATGGTAGGTACAATATCTTTTATTCTCAGTTCACCTGATTGACAAACATATCGATATCCTCCTTTACAATCACGGTTATACCATTTACCATCGGTTTCAGTCGCACATTGATTGTTGAAGCTGGATGTTACTTGACGAGGATAGTCTGGCGCCCTTGAACAAATGTAAGAATTTGCTTTTAGTTATTGTAAAAATTTGAGCTGTAAAAATGCACATGCGCTAGGGCTGTAGTTATGAATTGCTGAAAAAAATGGAAAATTCGTTTATAGAAATAGAAAATTATTCGAAACGCAAAGACTTCGTAGACCTGGTGGCATTCGAGGTTATAGTACAATACAATAATTTTCATTCCCGACATGATCCTGTTGGGAATACTGCTAATTTTGTGCAAGGTTATTAGAACATGTGCACAATCTAAACCTTTTTAATATCTCAACTCCTATGAAAACTAAGATTTATTTCATTAAAATTCACTCTGCGCAACGCTGGGAGTGGTATCCAAAAAGAATCACCAACGTCATCATAACAAACATGTCGGTCACTACAAAATGTAATACAAGAAACTGCACTAAGCAAAAACATTCCAAACGATAGTGAACAGCTCGAATTAAGTTCAGTACACGGTATCATATTAGCGCGATGGTATAACAATAAACCGCTTTCGAAGTTATTGAAGTAGCTCAATGTTTGCTAAGGATATCTGAAAGATATGCAGTTCGCTTTCCTTTGGACTACCCAAACATACAGAAAACCTCCCGTGTCTCTACAACATAAAAAATGTAATGTTAACGTAGCTAAGACACACAGGCTCTGTTTATGAAATCGAGTTTCTCAATTTCAAATATTTACTTTTGCAAATACTATTATCGACTTTTTAAACTAAAATTTTCGAACATGATTCCACTTAAGCAGTCATATACGATAAAACGTACGAAATAAAATCTGATTAGTAAATCGTAAAAGCCGTGACCTTAACATATAAGCTTCATTTTCTTAAGATCTGAAAAAATACTCACCAGTTTGTAAATTTCAAAGTATCGATTTTGTTCCATTTCCATCCACTATCATGATGTAAACCGATCCAGATAATACGCCTGCAAAAACATGTTTGTGAGTTCATTGTTAATTACGATTGTGCATATAAGATTTGTCCGAGATAGCGAGAATGGAATCCCAGAATTATCGTAAAAACTTTTCTGAACAGCACTTAATATTGGTTTAAAAAAATTTGAAGAACCTATTACTTTATAGAACGTCTATTCGTATTGGTACAGGATGAATATTATATATATTTTTTTGTATTCATTCATCTAATGAAATAACGTTCATACGAGCAGAAGTCAGGGCAACTCGGGAATATTTGGGTCTCAAAATGCTTGCTGGTGGGGTTCTGCTAGGTGCTCTTTCTAAACAATAAAAGCAATTAAGGTAAAACCTGTGTCTGAAGCGCGACACAAAACCATTTTTAAGAAATTTTTAAAGCTATGGCAAAGATGACAGATGTTGATAACGTAAGTACCAATCAATTAAAAATGATATTTAGCAGTTATTAGCACCAATTTAATAAAATACGGCAATGAAAAAACATATTGCGCCAGAGTCATAAAAATATATATATTGAAAAATTATGAACTCAGTGTCATTTAAGCCTGCACTCCTGCCTGGATAAATCGAAGACAATATGGTGTTTTTCTCAGTTGCTCTAAAAGTAAGCCTATATCTAGTATAAGAAGAATCACCATAAATTGGATGGAAGCCTATTTCTTTTCGAAGATTTTTTTGCGTAAAGTAAAATATAATCTGCACGACTCACAAAATGCATCCTGTGACCCCAATCACAAGTTTTATTTCACCAAGCATGTGGCAGAAATAGCTTGCGTCTAATCCACACAATCCAAAACTTGCAACAAAATATTCCTTATTCCTTGACTAAATTTTTTCGAATATGGGGTAATCTGTGAAATTCCGGACCGGAATAAACGTTGCTAATAATGCATCACACAAATAAACTTATTGATAAATCTGTAAATGCAACTTTCGCATTTTCTGTGAAAATAACTATATAATATAACAAGAGTTTTTAAAACTAACGTTGTTAGTTGTCTAACTGCCTTTCCGATTTCTTCGTCTTTTATTTCAACAAGCCACGAGTTTCTTCCTTCGCAATTTGATTTGGCAGTATCGTATTCTTTTCCGTCATTGAACAGTTCTAACTTGTATTTCCGAAAGATAGATGATTCTGTGGTAATTATTGCAGCTTTCAAAGCACATAAATTGATATTGATATATTTTTTCCTTTCTTCTTGAGAAACATTTATAATGCTTCAAAACTTAACGATGGTTTTCAAAAACGACGATATGTTTATATTTTTATTTCTTTTCTGATATCCGTATTCCTGTCGTTAATATCAACCACATATAAGATATTTGTTTTACGTGTAAAAATTCAACAGTCCCTATTTTTTTATTTTAATTAATAATAAATTCGTAGAGTAGGAAAGAAGATTAACGAAATTTTCCAGCGAGTCCATCATGAAGCCCCTTAGTGTTCTGTTGGCCAAAGATTGTTCAAGCCACTTTATCGACTGGGTCGCATATATCTCATTGAGTATTTTAAATACCAACGATCTTATTAAATACTCTGAATAATTTTATTCATACATTCCACAAATGAAACATATTAATTAAAATGTATAACCTATCAATTTTTAAACTTTTATAAATATCAACAAATTTTGGCTAATTCAAAAACGCTATGCCCAGACAGCTATTTTTCAAAAAAAATGTTTCGAGATATGACAATGCAATTCGAAAAAAACAAATGGTAATTTGAAGGAAAAAATAAAAATTATTTTAAATGCTAGTAAACATCGTAACATATTTTAGCCAATACCCCAGTTTAAGGTCTTGCCTTTTTAATGTTTTGAGACAATAACAATTGAGATTATAATAATTGAGATATAATATGATTAGAACGGGTACCAGTATATTGTAATACCATTGCAAAAGTATTTCACAGTATAAACCATACTTACCGCTTGGATTGATTGGATTTTGTCCTCGAACATAGATTATCGAAGAAATCCAAAATAGCAATATATTCAAGAATCTCATGTTATTTTCCCTCGTTTTTGTAGCAACTCATGTTAAAGTACAGGTAAGTAATCTGTTAATATAACACAAAAAATTATGGAAAAAAAGTTTTTAAATTTTCCTGTTATTTCCTCAATAAACTTATTATAGGAAAAACATGAAAAAATTAAACTCAAAATAACTAAGCCGCAATCATTTGGTTGAATCAATCATGAATCGTTCATAGAAACAAAAACTTTGACCAAAATCGATAGCATTTTGCCGTTAAAATATGAAAAATATATGAAATATATTAGAGATTCGATCCGATTCAAAAAAATTATTCGAATCAGATTCGAATTCCAAATGATTCGTTTTCCCCAGCCCTACTTTTATCACCTCATTTATAAAAAGGAGAAATTCAAAAAAATTTTTGAATCGAATACTAACTCGCATGGTGAATATGTGATAATTGTTTTACAACTTTGATAAGTATAATATTGATAACCGAGTTTTTACTCCAACTTATACAAAACTGGGTAAAATAATTTTGGATACAATAGATTCACTTTCGAAACGAGTTAGTATCTTGATGAAAAAGAAGGTAAGCCGGGTAATCACAGGAGTTTTTATAGTAAAATATTAGATTTTCTCCTTTTTTATAATATGGACCCTTTTTACAATAGAATTTATAAGCCATTATTAAACAAGGTACATATCTTGAAATTGGGTAAATTTCACTATCACTTTTTTCACTATGAAAATTTCCCCAGTAACACTCTAACTCTAATGACGTTATTTATGGTAGATCCAGGCTATTCGTAAATACAGGTAGAAGTGTTTTGAAGATCTTCAATAAAATAAATAAATTCTCAAACCAATATATAACAGAATTCTCTTACTTCCATGTAGAATTTCATTTAGTTATGTACAGCTGAGCCCAGTTAGCAAAATCAGCATAATTGTTAGTAAATTATTAGTGGTGAATGTTGTATTCCTATTATTCGACATTTTCTTCCTTTTATCAATTTACATCTACCTACGCTGTTTCACATTCTTTAAATAGTGTTACTTCGTAAAGATACATCAACCATGACTAATTGCCGGTTCATTAAATCGGACAATAATTTTTTCGATACGATTTGGTTTAGCAAATGTAATTGCTAGATTTTGCCAGCATTTCTTTTTATCCTCTATACCAATAGTCGGGTATTCTAGACGCAAATAAATATTCTGCTTGATTACTCCAAATATATTCCATTTTACAGTAAAATCACCCAGTCGGACAAATTTTACCTTGTATAATATGACTGAATAATGTTTTCGCTGCTAAATATGGCCAAATTTCACAAATATGAATGTCCGAAATGTTGAAATAATTCATTTCAGAATTGTCAGCATAGTCAGCAAGAAATAAACATGAGTATTTCTTCAAAATAGTTTGTTTAGTATGAGTCTCTGATGGACAATCAAAGACGCGCTTCATCAGTGGCTCAGGATTACCAGAGTAAAACCTAAGATTAAATGAACAAGAGAAAAATTTAGAATCTGAATTATTTTAGAAAAAGATCTTTAGTTCTAAGTATCTGCAGTTATCTCCATTTTTACCGAATTAAATCATGGTCCGAAATACTGGTCCTTTTTAAAATCAAGATTCGAATTTTTCTAGATATATGTTTGATTTGGTCGAGTCGAATGTGCTCATTTTAGTGGCGCGTTGCGCTCAGATAGCAATTTCATGAATCGATTTCAAATTGAAGTGACATATCCAATTAAAAAGCATCAAGCATAGATTGTATATTAGCGACTGTTCTGTTATCAGTCATCGTTATGCCGAGGTAAGTGGTCAATCCACCTGTTAATATACCAAACAGACAGATGCGATACAAACGATCTGTGACTGTTATTAGAAATAAACGCGTAGGAAATGCAGGTAATCATGTGAATACATACGTTATGGATTATGTGACACAAATACCAAATGATAATATTCATAACGCGTGAGGCGAAGATCTATGACCTATGCAAAATTACAAAACACAAAAAGTTACAAAAGCAAATTATAGTTTAATGTTGTTGTACCATCTATTAAGGCAAAATATTATTAGAAATACAATCTTCTTCCTTAATTAAATAGCCCATGTTAAATTATGGCGAACACACTATGCATATGCCTTTTACACATAACCTTTATTGGTGTATGTGTTCAATAAACGTCATGAAGCATTCTGATTTACTCATCCAAACTACGCGAAACAGCGAGAACGTTTCTAACACAATACTCTACTGCGTCAACTACACTCTGCCAAACGTGAAGTAAATAACGTAGTAATTTGTATTGTGTATAGCTTGTTGACTAAGGTTATGTCAATTATGGGCTGTTGATGGACCGCACCTAGACGGTGCCATCCACCAACGGCCCATAGCTGACAAAATGCAGACTTTTATTTTATTGTTACTTAAAGTAAAATTGTTGTGACCTTACAGAATATTTATGCAGTGTGATTGCTACTTAATCTGCTGTGTGTAACATCTCTTCTTTACTATACATAAACATATCACCTATTGAATAAATTTGAATGTTTCAGCCAACACGGAAATAAAGAAACTATTAGTCATAATCATGAGACGGTATATACCTATTGATTGAAGCCTGAAGAGTTCTATACCAGGAATATACAGAACTTTGTTTCACGAAGCGATACTGAGACCCTAGATTGCGACAATTTATCGTTGTACAAATTTTCTTCTGTCTACTTTCGACAACGTTTATTTTACTTCTGCATTATTCGCATTCAGTATATCCGTTTCCGTTTTTTGTGACCCGTTTGATAAAATTACCCTCATTATTAAAAGTACAAAAAATTTCGCATCCCTTGGCAGACTGTAATTCACATAAAGATATCGAAATAAAGCTCAAAATTCGTAGTTTTGGAATGAGTATGTACTATTTATAAAACTTGCTGTTCTGAGAACTGTCCTTCGTCCACACTCTAATTTTTATTTACAATATTAGCAATAGAATGGCAAATTTGCAGGAGTACTGCCATAGTGTATCCAATGAATCGAATCCCTGTTGATTTTGGCCGTTCATTACGACACGATATTGAATTGAAAAGTTCCAGAGCATTTTTATTACAGATGAGGAATGGATGGGAATATAATGATGAAGTTCATTGCTAAATATCAACGTTTTACTTTCCAATATTTAATGGTGAGAATTTCTAATGTAAATTAGAATTAGGGCTGGGCAAAATCGAAAAATTTCAAACGATTATATGATTTTAATAAATTTTTTAATGAGGTTCAAATCTTACTTTTCATGTCAACAACATTTCGTAATTACAATTATTCTTCATACAAAAATAAGGAACTGATATCCACCAATTCAATCACAAAAATTAGCAAATTAGCAAGGGATTGTGAAACCCTCTAACCATTATCGACAAAAACATATCACAGAATAACAGGATACCTAGAGTTGTCCAAAAATTAGTTTTTTTCAGATGTTTTGCGCACCTTTAGCGCTTACTTCACTGCAACAAAAAATTCAACAACATCACTGGTCTTTAACAGTAATTTTACTTGGCTGTATTAAAAAATACTTTAAAATTGACATTTTTTGGGATGCGTCGAATCAACAGCCCATAATTGGCAAAATCTCATCAACATGGCAATTTTGTTAACGTTGGAACTATTCAATTACTGCAAATAATCAGTTAATTTCGCTGTACTGTAGTTATCGTAATTATTTGTCCAATTTCATGCCCTAAAATGCAACAATTTCTCGTAAACTAGTCGCGCTTTTGAAACGATTCATTGTGATGTATAATGATTGTCCTCCACTTTCCAACAAAACTAGTTCTCAATATAAAAATCAATAACTTGATTACTAAAATCCAATAGAAACACTTTATTGCAAATTTTGCAAACTTCCTCAGCAACTCCAAATCCTTTGAGTAGGTGTATAATAGCCACGAACATTAACGAAAATTATCTTTATAAAAGGGGATATGATAATTACAATGATAGACAAAGAATATCTCAATCACATTTAGTATAAAATTGACATTCTGGCATTCTGACATTTCATGCCGTGGTTTTTGCAGATCAAAAATGAGGCTCATCTACAAAATCGAGCAAATACTATTCTGAGGACATCACGAACAAACCTGGATACTTTTCCGCATGGAATAATGCTAGAGAATATTCCCTATTCAAACATAACCTGCCACATTGTGCAACTGGTTGCCATTTGTAGTCATATCACACACTGGCACTAGTCTTAGCTCCAATACAGGTAATGCGATACCCACACGCTATGATGCAATTTCCGCTATAACAATAGATTCGAGAGAATGAATAACTAAAGTGAAAATTATTTAAAATGTAAAGTATTCAACCAGTATAGTATTATATATATAAATTTCCAGAAGGTGATTATTCAAATAAACAAATAAGAAAAGTTTTTAAATGAATTGAAAGGTAGAAAATTCCCGAAATATTACAATTAGTTACCACGCTTTTGTGACTAAAACTAGGCTCTAAAATCACACTTACATAAAAAAAAATTCCGAGCTTGGTTTTTGGTCTGTTTTTCGTATTATACAAAATAAACGCTATTTTAGGGGAAAAAATATTTTTATAGAAAGAACGGATGTTTTATTTTCAGAAATAATATTTTTTCAACAATCAGATAAAATAGAGTCTATGGGTAAGTGGAGCTCTACGTGACAAACCACTTAGCAAGCGTCTTTTCAGGTGCGATTCTGCGATATAGATCACCTCCTACATGATCGGAGAAATTTTGTCGAAGCATTTTTGGCCAAGTATATGTCACTGGTGGAGCATTTCGATAGGGGGTAGTTCATCTGAGTCGCATGCTTGAAAAATAGAATTTGTGATTGGTCTTCAAAGTGACGCAACATATTCAAAGGAAATAATGGCTGTTGGATCAAAAATAGCTTTGTGTGGTACACGTACAGTTGAATATTTAACTCCTGCTGACGCAAAGGGAAGTGGAGGAATTTTACTAATTGAAATATGCCTTGTCTACACATATATACTTTTTTTGTGCAATATTTCAAGAGGTGGATGATTTTGTCTTTGCCGAACGGTTGTTAGTCAGCTTCTTTTGGACGCTGCCTCAGGCTCTGCTGACGAACTTCAATTAAAAATATATATATTCACAAGCAATTCATTCATTCAATATCGGCTAAAAATATTGCTTATCAAATAAATCTCCTCGTAGTTATAATTTAAAGACTAAGCAATAAACAATTAGAACAATAACCACATGACATTCTAGTCCGAACATATCACCGTAGTAAAAGATATTACCAAGTGGGCACACTTTAACCCATATTCGATTACTAAGAAATTTTGATTAGAAATATTGGTTTGTTGATTGCTGATATTGAGGACTAAAACTCCTTGCCTCCTTCCACGAGAAATCCTGACACGCGTATTGTATATTGAAATAAACCCAAGCGCAAATTACCGCGCTTACAAAAGGGGACTTTGGGGCCTAAAATAGGCTAAATAACTGGCATTTTGAAGCACACCTTATTCCTCCGTGTTGAAGCTCTTGATAGGTCAGTTTGATAAATATTTTACTCGGCTACGGTATGGGGTATGACACCAGGTAGTGGTCCAACTTATAGATTGTGTGGATTTGTATAAATTATGAAATGGTATTGCATACTTAGCGCTACAAAGATTTCTGGGGACGCTTTAAACCCCGTTGCTAACAACAAAAAGTTGCAAAAGAATTGTTTAAAATTTTTGGAACTTGGGAAATCTCAAAAAAAAAAATTCATTAGCGGCTATAGCATTGAAAATCCGTTTTTTTTTAAGTGTTTGCATTATCAGGGCGAATTTTTTACTGTAAACGTTTTTTTTTTCAATGAAAACTGTCTAAAGCGCAAACTTTGACATTGTAATTTTACAACAATCTTTTTTTTCAAATGTTTATCTCCCCTATTCAAGGTTCCGATTATACAATCCTGTTTCCACTTCATACCTATGAAACCATAATTTTCAAAAATATACATGATGCTATATTTATTAGTTTACTAAAGAATTTTGACCCTTGTCTTGTTCAATCAAATTCTGTTTGTTGAAAGTCCTTGATAAAATCTCGCACCTAAACGCAGTCCATCACCGGCACCATATTAATAAATCATATAATGGGGTAAGTTTGCTGGCACGCCCGAATGTTGGAAACACAACATTCAAAATATTTTTCGCTACGCATGGGTCACTGATGGATCGCGCCAACAAGGCGCGTTCCATCTGTGTCCCATGCTTAACGAAATCGTGATTTCCTATTAGTATACGCCGTATTAATCGTCCTTGATAAGTTTATTACTCGTGTATACACGAGATTACTAATTAAACATGAAGTTTATTTGAGAAAACAATCCTGCTTTGCAAGAAGGCTTGCTTGGGCGAATAATGACGTGAACATTTTATGTTTAAACCCGCCTTGCTAAACGAGAAACTATCTTTGGGTATATACAGTATGATGGTTCAATATACTCATTTATTTCCTTCTTCTAATGACTGTACGAGATATTTTAAATGCTCAGATCTCATTATATCATAGAGGAATTAGGGACGTATATAGCTTGCTTGTATTGGTTTATGATATGCCGTTGAACGGTAGTGCTATTTTATGTTGCTTGAAATGCCAGAATTTAAATGTAGTTCTACATCGATTTGAGCAGTAACGATTTGCCTGGCTGTCGTAGCGGTTCAGTTTTGATTAAAATTTTTATTAGAGGTGTTGGTACTGCATTTTGTTTTACCTGTAGGTGTGTCATTGTTGGCACTTTCTCTGGCCTTGCCTAAAGTTATTTCCAAGGAAAAAAGGGATTTTATAATTGTTTAGAAAGAGCGAAGTCAACTCACAGAGAAACAGACACGGGTAATATTTAACAAAACATGGACGATTTCAGTCATGTAAGAAGATTTGTTATATAGTTTAATATAACATTAGGGTTGTGATTTATTCAAGACGTTTATAAATGGGAATTTTTGATGATTATTCGGATGCTGTCATCTTCGCGAGCAAAAAATGTTTTCAAAAAGTAAAGGATGAGTAGGAAAACTAACCCACAGAACTGTTTTAATTTCATCAATGTAAATACCCAAATCAAGACTATATATCCGAGTATATTTTGTTAATCGTGAGTAGTTGGTGCTTAAAAAATGGCATTTCTGACTAGGTATGAATGGGGTATGAGAAGTCGCTTGTGATAAAACTATTTTGGCGCGAATCATCAGCGATAAAAATTGATAGGCGCTGCGCATCGTCCCGGGTGTTATGTAAAAGTGTTGACAATTTTATGTGAAAGTATCGAGTTTTTCTAGTATACTGAAATTACGGAGTTTATTGCCAAAACACTTGTAGCTAGTTTAACTTTTAAGAAGTTTTCCTTTTATAAATGTTACCTAGTAAATTTACTAAGCAACCATACCAAGCATAATCAAGCAACATTTGACTAGTTTTGACAAAAAATCGTTATTATTTATCAATTTAAGCAAAAACTTAATTGTCACACTATTAGGTACAGTAATGATATCTTTTTAAATTCATCTTTCTATTTTGTTTTGATTCAGAAAACACATTCTCGGAGATCGGACAAAAAATTAATCTGTCGGTTTGTCCTAGGTTTGATTACGGTCCTAATATTTGGGTGTCTATGCGGGATGGCTGGTTATTACTATAGTGAGAAGCATAATGATGATGCCACAGGTGAGCAAGAACAATTTGATTGAAAAATATTTTACTCAAGACCATAAATTGTCCCATAAATTTATGTACAAACAAATATTAGTATGAAAATTGGTTTTATAAACGTGTTGCTTATATCCATTCAGTTGGCTACTGAGTTACCAAGAGCAAAAAAGGTTTAGAAAATGGGCATAAATATGTTGTCTGACGTGAGTCACTGATAGATCGTGCTACTGGGGCTTGGTCCATCTGTGGCCCATGTTTGACAAGCAGATTACTTGAGAAAAAATTTTCTGATGGAAAATCGACCACTATTAGTTATATCGTCCTAACGTATTTCCTACGTGTCATAATAGACGACTAAAAGGAAACAAAGAAATGGTAAATGGTCGTACTATCGTCAAAGCAAGATACTCCCCACTGCTCTTTACCATGGTGGTTCAGTTTCGTTTGGGGTGTTTCCCGCTTAGAGTGCAGTTGCTGATACTACATTTATGGATCTTTGCTATCAAGTTACTTTTAATGGTGCCTTTAGGCACTGCTTCTGGCATTAGTCAAAATGAATTTCAATGAAAAATCGGCGTCAGTACTATTCCAGGATGACGTTAACTGTCCGATTTGAAGTTATTGCACTCTGAATTAAATGAGAACAGATGTATCAATCAGAATTTGCAAGGGAAACAAGCTTGAGACCTTCTATTCGCTGTGTCAACATAATAACCATATACGAGGCCACCTATATGTAGGTGAACTATATTACAAGAGATGTCTAGTTTTTAAAGCCATTTTGTCATATTTAAAAATTTAACAAAATTTCATAGATATACGTTGTTGAGCTCACACATGCTCTTTATTTTTGTTGCATTTTTTATCGAAGTTTCGCCTAAGAGATAAAGTTCCGAACAACAAGCAAATTAATTAGGAAAAATCCGTCATCAATGCGTGTATGTATCACAAAGATGAACAACAATGTAATTGTGGTACATGCTGTACAAAACAAACATTGTTAATATTGGCGGATTATACTTTGCAAATTAACAACAAATATCCAATGATTGACAACACCGCGTTGTGTGCCGTACAAGAAAAAACATAATGGCACTATAAATAAGAGAACTCAAATTTCTATTTTTTGACAGTAATTTACACGTTGACATTAGAAATGAAACAATAAAATAGACTCTTTAAGTCAAAGATGGACTTTTGGTGGACCAATAGCCCATAATTGGCATGATTCTAATGAACATGGCGAGTTAAAATGTTGGACATATACAATGACTGCATGTGACCAGTAAATTCACTGTATATTTACCACAGTGTGATTGTCGTCTGATTAAATTTTGCAAATATTTACTTTCAGTTGTAAAACCAAGTCCCAACGGAGAATATTATGTTGGTATGTGGAAAAATGACGTCACTGGTCCTGTTAGTCAAGTAAATATGGTATGATAGATAGTTGCTATTTTTTTTTGACCAAGTATTCCTATTTGAGATACTCAATGCATTGTTACTCTTAATTTCTCGAACTTTTTCATTTATTGTCTCATTCAAGAATACATGTGACCAAGTATTCCTATTTGAGATACTCAATGCATTCGTACTCTTAATTTTTCGAACTTTTCATTTATTTTCTCATTCAAGAATACATGTGAGCCCGAATTCGAGGCCCCATGGTATGATCAGCTAATCTTCGAGTTGTGACGTCATGGAGAAATATGGATGTAGAGATCAGGCGCGGTACAGGAATAGCAAATATTTGAGAGGGAAATTTTCGATCAAAATAGATAATGAATTTTCTTACATTTTCACATCAAACTGATCCAGCATGCTTTTTAGCGGTAAAGCCGTATTATTTAGAATACGAATCGAATCATTAATTCTTTGTAAATATAAATTTTTCTCGTTTCTGGTATTACAAATTATTACAATTATGAAAATCAGGAGATTTATAGCTTATTTTGTATTTTCAATTCGCACACCATGTCTAAGAGGAACAATTTTCAAATTTTAACAGCAAAATACAATCGATTTTGGTCAAAAATCGATTGTATTTTATCGTTAAAATTGGAAATTTTGCTTCACTTGAAAAGTTTTTGTTCTTTGAACGATTCGCGATTGATTCGGATAATGTCTTCTTCGAATCGATTTGAATAACCGAATAGAATTGCCCAGCCCTACTTCCGCCTTGACGCCTAAAAAGCCGAAGACACCTGACATCGTGCTTTCGCCGCTACTGCTAACAATTTATGCATAAGGTTTAGCAAGATATATATCATTCTTTACAGATGGGTTACGCAAAACCTGGTCAAAATGCTGGAGGGCTACACACAAGATTATACAGTAGGGCGTTCATCATTGCTGACAAATCCAAAACTACTCGAGTAGTGTTCGTGAGTGTTGACTATGGAATGACGTCACAACTAGTCAAATTACGAGTAATTCGGGAACTAAGGAAGGAATTTGGTGACATGTAATAATTTCGATCGATCTTGTATTTAATTTCATTATGTGTAGATATTATTTCAGATTTCCATGCTTTTTTAATGAAATTTAATCTATACCAGACTGGTAGTTAGACGAAGTGGAAATTGAAAAACAACCATAGGATAGCATTTATTTTTCTTCTGTCAAAGAGGAAATTCAATAATAAGTCGTAACATATGGCGAACCACGACCCAACGTGCAGATCCGAGTCCAGGGTTGAAATGCATGCCAAAACGTTGACTGATTTTCGTTTGCAGTAATAATGGTGCAATGTTTTTTCCCAAAATTAACCCAAGCTAGATTCGAATAGAATTGGGTAACTCAAAGCGTGTTTCTAAATCTTGGGTACATTTAAATAGTATGAGATTTCTTCGTATTTGACAAAAATCTTGCATTCTCAAATCTGAACTTCAAATAATTCGGTTTTATCTAATCCTAAAATTGACATATACCATGTCAGTGTCAACATATTCACAGGTATACAGAGAAAAACGTGGTGATATCTGGAACTCATACCCACTCGGCCCCTGGAGGATTTTTTGAATTTGCCTTATTTGAAGTGACATCTAAAGGAACTGTTTCGCAGGCAACTGAATCGTATATTGAGGGAATTGTACGAAGCATTAAATATGGTTGGTTTAGCATAAATCTGAGTAAAGCAATACTGTACGAACAAACAATATTATTAAAACGGATCTAGCATTAATTTTCAATGATATCAGTTGTTAAGATCGATTATGCTAACATCTGCTGATATAGAATGTTTTGAGAACGGATCGGAGATTGAAATTAATGCATAAATGCTCATTTTTTATTTCCCGGGTTGACATTTGTGCATCAGGATTTCATCAGCACTTTCTCGTAAACAGAAAGATTTCCTTCCCGTCAGTTTGCTTCTTTACTATGGTGAATATATATCGAATTAAGCAGATACCATCGAATAAAGCACTTATAGTCGTTTTTCAATTTTCCAGCACATAATAATATGCGACTAGGGGATATTCAAGTAATATCACAAGAACTCGATGATGCAAATATTAACAGAAGTCCAAGTGCATATTTATGGAATCCAGAGGATGAAAGGAAGAGGTAGCATGAATTATTTTTTTGAGTATTGTTCAATGCACCCACTAGCCATTCGTAGAATGACTTTCTAATGCTTCAAAACGTAACAGATAGCTAAAGTTCTTAATACACTTATCTCCATAATTTTTATCCACGGAACTGATTCTCGCGCCAGCGCGATTTTTGAGCTGTTTTAATATTATATGCAAGGACTCCTTCTTAGCTAGCGCCGCTCATAGTGACGTCATAATTTGAACTCCAGAATTTTTTGAATTTTGTACTCATAGGTTTTATGTAGTAAAAAGTATCAAGTACTGAAATCAGAAGGTCGAAAACGAATTCGGCCTTAAGATCTAAGCGATTCGAGTCAGAAGCGTGTGATGTCATTTTTGATTAATAAACAATTAATATTTCCATGCATGACGCAGTATAAATATTTGAACAAATTCTGATGTAGAAAAATTATTTCCTCTCAACCATAGATACAAATATAATACGGATCACGAGATGACACTTTTGAGATTTGATGCAGCGGATGCCGGACCCCTAGGTATAATCACGTGGTTTCCAGTTCATTTAACAAGCATGAATAGTTCAAACCATCTGATAAATTCCGATAATAAAGGGAGAGCTGCGATGTTGTTTGAAAAATCAATGAGAAATGAAGGGGAAAATATGACCGGCAAGGTACTTTTATTGAAGCTAGTCTAGGTTTATTTGTCAATAATTATGTTTCATCATACGCCCGATATCTAAAATCGAAAAGCCAGCTCAAATATGTGTTTCAAGTATCCACTATCATACAAACTAGCTCGTGTTGAATAATACAAATAACTATGAAAATGTGATCTATAAATAATTGAAATGTTTAAATCGAGTGAAATGACAAAAAATATTTTGTCCTACCATTTTCGGAACCAAGAAATTGAATGAGTTCACAAAACCGCTTCCTCTGCATTACCCCTATTTAGCATATCTCATTAACATTCTAACTTAATACTTTCAGGAATTTTTCACTGCGGCGTTTGCCCAATCTAATCTTGGTGACGTATCGCCGAATACAGCTGGTCCTAGATGCACAGATACAGGTAATAAACTGGATATCTGAATTTGGCAGTATTTCTAGTCATTGTAATATGTCCTGAACAAGGTGTAAATTTTTAATACAATTTCATATTGACGTAGATTTTACTTTCAAATTGCTCAAAACAGTTTTTAAGAGGATTGAATTATTTTAAATATTTTCCGTTGATGTTTTTCTGTCTTTGATTCTGATGATGTGGGTTTTATCGAAAACTTTAAATTTGTTATGCGTTTACTATTCTTTTTGCGTAAAGTTTATCTAGTGCGCAAATAGTCCATGATTGTGTGACAAATGAATGGTCTTCTGTTTGCTGAGTTCTGGATAATAAATTACATGAAGGAATTTATTTATAAATAGGAAAAGATTGCGACTTCTACAATTCCACATGCCCGTTTACCATCAGTACAATACCACTTGGGCCTGAACTGAATATCCAGAGAGCGCAACTGTGTGTCGCTTCTGGACCAGGTAGTGATATGTTTGAATCGACGGATATTATCGGAAGAAAACAATACGACATGGCAAGCAGCCTGTTTCACAGGTAAAAATATTCTCGTTCTTGAGAAGTATGGATTCATGTTGTCATCTAAATAAATCAAAAATTGTTCAATTAAATATGATATGTATCTGTTCCATCAACAGGAAAATGTATTCATAAGAGGTCAGGTAGTGCCTCCGAACATTGCTCTGATTGAATTTGATTTACAGAATTCCAAGTTCCAGAATTAAGTCAATTCTGCAATAGGTATCCCTCACTATTATTCCATTCTTTTAGTCCTCAAAGAGAAATTGTAACAGGACCAGTTACTTTTGCTCACCAATATGTGAACATGTCTTATGAAGTTGTTGACCTCGGAGAAGGGAAAACAGCAACAACATGCAAACCAGCTTTGGGTTATAGGTAAGTTTTGGAATACATCAATCTAGTAGTAAATGTTTACAATTATTCCTAATATTAGGTTGAAAATGTAAACTATTCATTTTACGACAATTCAAGTTTGAATTGACATGAGACTCCAACGATACTACACTTCCAACTAAGTCATCTATTAGAGCGCTATTGCACGTATCAATAAATATATTATCATGGCAATTGCTAATGTTTTTGGTATTTTTCATTGGAAAGTAGTTGCTTATCTCCATTTTTAATTTAATCTCCCATTTAAAAGCTTCAAAGAATTCTTCAGCTGTTTCACTGCAATAAATCATTGATCATCTAATAAACAGGTATCACAAATTATTTCTTTGTCTACACACTATTACAATGATTTAGGAAGGACTTTTTTTACGAAATTCCTTATAAAAAAATCGAATTCAATTTGTTAAAACCCTTTCTTTACCTTTTAGTTTTGCGTCAGGTTGCACTGACGGGACCGGTGCATTTGATTTTCATCAAGGAACGACAGAACCCGTAGATTTCTGGGAAGCAGTCCGGGCAATTCTTATTCCAATCGCTTGCAGTGGAGAATTACCTGATGAGGAATACGCTGCTTGTCAAGCACCAAAGCCTGTATTGTTTCCTACAGGATGTAAGTAAGGCTTCAATCAAAATACATATTATAGGATTCTTTTTAATCAATCATACATTCATCCATCAGCAGCAAATATTAAAGTGTTCCTGATTCTTGTATCTAAGGTTAAGCCAGGGAATTCAAGGGTCCATAGCATAATGAGCATTAAAATTAGGAAAAGTAGCTTAAAAAAATACACTCCATATATTCGAGTAAATTTTTGCCATTAGAAAAGCATTCCAAACTTCCGCTGTTAACATAGTTTGCATTCCATGTTTATTTTTTCTCGAAAATAATTTATTCATCTACACTCATAGAAAATGGCTTTTCCGACACGATACTAATCCTTCTTCCTTGCTTCTATGTAAAATGATTCATTACAGCAAGGTTGCTATGGAAAAGTAATAAGCTATCAAGCAGGAGGTTCAAAAATTTTTTAATACTCTCAAAGTAATTCAGTGATCAGACAAAATATTGCAGAAATATATTTGTTCAGTTGCACAATTGCGAATTTTTATATTGTCCCTTATGTCCCACAGATGGACCCCCTCTTATCGACGACATCAATCAGGGGTCCATACTTGACAATAGATGTTGTGACAACATATTTTCAGCTTAATGCGTAGAGAACCTTCCGAACCTGTTGTAGAATTTTTATTGCAAATAAGCAATTGGCTACGTAGTATGATGATGCATTTTTTTCCATTTACCAGATATGGATAAGCCGTATCAATGGCATCCTACTATCGTCGACGTCCAACTGCTTCGCATTGGCCAATTTATAATTGCTGCTGTGCCTGGAGAGTTTTCTACCATGGCTGGTAGAAGATTGAGAGATTCTATTAAAGAAAAGGCCATAGCTATGGGAATGCCGGAAAGTACTAGGGTAAAATCAAAATTGCGCTATTTGCTTCAGGATTAATATAATAAAACATTAAAATATATTTGAATCTACTATTCAGGAATTGTATTGGTTTAAATACATGTAAGTATTGGTATTGTCCGGAAGGTAGATGGTTCGATGCTTGACCGTTTCACCACCGAGCATGCCTTCAGTACGGCACTTCAGGTCTATGCTTAACGTTTGTAGAGTATAAGTCCACCGGTAGGGTCACGGACAGGCCATAGCAAATAATTCGGAACCCCCTCCCCAAAATACTTCAGACAATACAACTTTTACAGGTCGTCATCGCTGGATTATCAAATGTATATACGCACTATATGGTGACTTATGAAGAATATCAGGCGCAGAGATATGAGGGAGCATCTACACTGTTTGGACCGTACACTCATATGGCTTATGTGCAAAGATTCACAAATTTAGTAGAACATATGTTGAGAGGAAATGAAAGTTAGCGAATCTAATTTATTTTTGACCCATAAACAAGAGGCTTATCTGAGGTTGATGTACGACAAGATATTCTTTGCTATTAAGTTGAGTTTAGTTTTAGGTTTCAGAAAACTTTTTGTTAAATAAGAATATACATTGTAAGAAAATGCTGTGTTTGAAAGTAAATATACCTGGTCATAGTGAAAGAAAACCACTAAATCGACTACTTTGGTTAGATATGGAATGGTCACGGTACTCTACGTCGAGGTGTGATATATCAACTTCCCATAAATGGAATAAATGATATTAAAATGGTGGTTTTAAAAAATTTTAATATTCAATAGCTTAAGGTGAAAATACTCAATGTTTATTACAGTGTGGATAACGCAGATACAGTAATTTTATTTTTTATTTTTTTCCACACTTTCACCTAAAGTTGTTTTCTCAGTGAATTAAGCTATTATTCATATCGTTTCAGTTGAACCTGGACCTTCACCACCGATGCCCCAGGGTGGCCTAGAATTTCTTGGTGATCCGAATCCGGATTATGTACCTGCTGGATCCACTTTTGGTAATGTCATCAAAGATGCCAATGAGACGTATGCTCCTGGAGATACGGTCAGCGTAACGTTCTATGGCGCCAACCCGAGAAATAATGTGAAAGTACGATAATGATTGTCGTTTTAATTTCATTTAGAGTATCCCAGTAATGGACAAGTACTACATATGTTGTTTATTTTAAAAGAATTGAAATTTACTATTAACCATGTACCAAATAATTTGTATAAAGTGATCTATGACAGAAAAATTCGCAACTGGACTTATGAAAATATGTAAACAACGCATAATTTTTGCTACTACAATAATGCATACTTGTGAAAATCCTTGGTTGAATTAGAAATCCAGGACATAAAATAACCCTCCTGAGAAAACATAAATAATCCTAACAATCAGTGCAAAACAATTCTTATGTGCCAAACAAAAATTTCATTATCCCATACACAGGGCACAGATGGACCGTGCCCTAGCGGCACTATCTATCATTATCCCATACTTATCAAAAAAATGATTACTAAGATAATTGATGATTAGAGTATGTATAAAATGAACTCTGTAAACAAACCATCAGGCGACATTGGAATAGAATCGTATGAATCAACTAAATATTTTTGTAATTGCCTTTCCAGCTCGGTGGAACATATTTGGAAGTTCAGACGCTTCAAGATTCCACCTGGATGACAATATTCAGAGATTCAGACTGGGAGACTAAATTTATCTGGGATGACGTAAGCAGCACTGGAAAATCAACAAAGGAAGAGAATGTTATAACGACTGCTATAGATATGATAGCAGAGGCAACTGGGTTATATTTCGATTTGGATCTTGCACGAGAGTTACACGCTCGTGGAGAATTGGATGTTACATCGTATGATGCTGACGTTGTGAGATATAAAAGGTATCAATAATATTTATATCTCATGAGTACATTTGAGTATTTGATCCTTTTGACACCTGCTGAATAAAAAGATTACTAAATCGTATTTAATTGTCACTTATGATCTGTGGCAACAAGGTAAGCCCATCCGAATTTAATTTCAAAGCATGAAGAATTGGACAACGACCTGAAGGCGTGATTAGGGCTAGGTAATTCGATTCGGCGATCCGAATCGATTCAAAGCACAATTTATTTCAATCAATCGTGAATAGTTTTAACGACAAAATGTCATTGGTTTCGGTCAAATTTGACCAAAATCGATTATGTTTTGTTCAAAGAAGCTCTTGAACTTGGAGTCTGAACTGAGAATACACTATTAACTATACATTTTTTTTTAATTTCCCGAATGCAGACACAATGTAATAGTGAAAATGGGACACTTTTTATGCAAATGGATGTAGTGCTTCGATCCGGTTCGAAGAAATGAGTTGGTTATGCCCAGCCCTAAACGCGACCATCGGTGGTTAATATCACAAAAATACGCGTTCAAAAATATTCCCGGCTGTGTTGTACTGAGCGGAATAATATTTTACGCAGAAACACGGAATTTCCCAAATCTAAAATGTTGTAGTTATCATCCCAATACGTAGATGTCTTTTTTCGAACATAGGTCACAAATGGCCTGTGCTTTTTAAGCTCAATCCAACAGTGACACATGATTAACATGACGCAATAAGACTTTCAACTTTTCTGTTACTGATACTTGATTTGATCATTGATTTGATCTTGGTTGCATTCCATAAGCGTTTTCATATACCTCATGCTCGTTTTTAACCATTTGTTCAAAATTGAAATATCATGTATGAATGCTTTTATTATAATCATGTTGGCATCACAGGTCAGAGTGTGAATCCAGATACAAACCGTTTAAAATTCGATAAAAGAATATGGCTTCATTATACGAAATTGTAGATTTTTGCAATGAGTATTTGCACGACAACTTACTATCCACTATTTCATGTTTGTGCAGCATACAAGAAGCAATGATAGCAAAAGGTGTTTTGAAAAGATATCAACATGAGAGAACCGAAGCCGGAACAACAGAAAGTCGTGTGACAATTGAATGGGATATACCCAATTCACAATATGCTGGAAACTACAGAATCCTTTACCATGGGGATTTTCTAAAAAACGAAGTTGTTTCGCCATTTACCGGAATATCACGAGAATTTAAAGTTCTCAGGGAATATTAAACATTAAATTTAAAACATGAAATTCATGTAAATATAATGTTGCAAATAATTTTCTGCTAGAAAGATTTGGTAATATTGTTGTCTTTTATACCTCCAAAATTTCTTGTTCAACTATACGGTTTAATGAATAAATTAGTAATAAAAATAAAGTAACTATATTAGTGACTATGCTTCCGAACTTGAATAGGTACTAGTATAGCCATAATGTTGCCTATGATTCGCAGCCGTTGTTTGCTCCCAAATTTGGAAATCGTTTTGGGATTGAAGATTAGTCCAATTATAGGCTGTTGATGGACCAACCGGTATTCAACGCCGTTTACCTTCAACAATCGATCGATTTCAAGCTTCCCGAACGGGAATCTAATTTTGCCAAGCATGAGCCACACAAGGACCGTGTGTGTGCGACACGATCTATCAGCAAATCACGATTAACACAATGCGTTTGCTGAAAAATTTTCTCACTTGTTTCGTCTCAATATAACTAAGTAAAACAAGCATCGATTTTATCACATTTTGTTGCAGTGTCTATTAATATGACCAGCACGCAATGTTTAATGTAAATAGATTTTGACATAATTTATCCAACGCATCCTGATAAATCGAAACAAGTAGGCCGAGTGTTTTATATCAACAAAGAGTTAAATGTTATAAGCGCTGTGCTTATATATTCCCATGCTCAAAGCATGCAATCATCTAGGTCTAGGATTTACAAAAGTGCAAATTGCATATCAAAAAATATATCTATAAGTGATATAAGTAAAAAAGAGAAAAAATTGCAGAACGTTAGTCAATTGAAAATAACAACTTGTGGTCATTTGATAAGGTCAATGATTGTCATTTTCGACGGTAATTCTACTTGGCAATTTTGAAATAAAATCAGTTATTTTTTAACTATTGTTTTCGGGTCAGTCACGGAAACCAAATCCGAGGTCCCTCTGAAGCGACTTGTTACACCAGTAGTCTGTTTAAAACGTTTGCAGATTTAGTAAAAAAGTCTTTTTATCTCCAACGGCTTTTATTCAGCAACTGAGACCAGACATACTCAAACTAGAGCATGAAACTGAAAAGATGCATTGTTCTTATTATTTGTGTTCTATATGCTATTATGGGAGAAACTAAAAGTAAGTATTTTAGGCTATAACTCGAATATTATTTACGTCATAAGATTTCAGTTGCGATTAAAGAAATAAATTTTCCCAACTGTGGCCTAACTTCAATTCACGAAGTATTTATATTTAAAAATTTTCTAGTTGGAAGAATGAGCCACGAAGCGGCACCTTTACGAATATGCGCAGACTTGGGAATCAATCTCATGCGTTAAAGCGTTTTTATAGTTACGCGCGGCACTCCACACATTACTGTTCTGCGTTGATAAATAGGTCCATTTTCAAACTTGTCAAAATCATTGAACTCATTGAACTGGAATAGTCTTGTTGTGCTTGTTTTTCTCCACCTCTATATGTGCCACCTCTGAACCACTTAGAAGTTTAATGCCTGTAAACGATATCTAGGAGTTTTTATGCTAACGAAGTAATTAATAGACACGGACAGATGCAAATCAAATGTGATGTATGTAAAAAAAACTCCAACTATTGGCGTATATAAGACGGTGAGGGGGCACGGTGTCATGCCCTAACTCCCCCAACTAGCTAAATTAAATCGTAAATTAGCCCTCTAAGTGCCTGACACCGTTCAATAACTCAAACACTTTTAATTACTTTAGATATAATTACTTTTATTTAGTGTATTTTGGCCTTTGAAATTCTTTGTTTTCTCAAATTTCCGCGCCTGGAGCGCCGATTATGACACAATAATTTTACATGGGAAAAGATGGAGAGTCATGGACTCTTCCCCCTTTCAAGTTTCTAAATACGACACTGCCTCCAAATTTTCATTTTTTATTTGAATTTACCTCATTGCTTATTTGGAAAATATTGGATTAAATTTTTAATATTCATAGAGACTCTTATTATTATTTTGGGCATTGGTTTTGATATTGTATCTTGGCGTGAATGAACAATTAAACAATTGGTTGAAAGACATATTCTTTAGCGTTCGTCTAATAAAACTTTTTGACATCAACCTAAATATCGCAAATTAAAATTCCAGTGTTTTACTCTTTTTTCCTTTATTTATCTAAGATGCCATAGGGTATTTGATGTAAAACTCAAAGCATCAGAATAACTATGTGAAAACGTATTTTCATCGATGACCTACGGGGTGAAGTTATTTAGCTGTACTTATGCTTATGTATCAAACTCAAAATTATATTTTGTTCAGTGGTATATTTGACAATAAAATCAAATAATGATCTTCTTCACGAACAAAAGCATGCGGAACTGTCCCGGATTTTTGAATCGATTTGGAATCACAGAAGGCGTAGTCAATGATGTGTTTATCTTTGCCTTTAAACTTTTCAGACATCTTTGAATTCCAAACATACAAGCTTGAGCTATTCAACGACGGCAAAGGATATTATATTGCAAAATCCATGTGTGAACAACGAAACGCGTGGTTAGTTGAAATCAAAGACGAAGAAATCTACAAAGCTGTGAAAAATTTGACAAGGTATAATATAATATGGCCTATATTTGTCTTTTTTGGTTGGCTTGAGCCTAACGTACACCCATTGAATATGAATATTCTTTTGTTCACGGTGGATACCACTTACTGTGCCTTTTCAACTAGCTGTTTAGTTTTGAAAGTGCCTAAAGTCCAGTTGCTGGTATTAAACTTTGGGCCCATTCCTAAAAGTTTTCATTAATGACATTTGAGTAGTAGTATTCATAACTAGTTTGCTTGGAGTGATTGTCACTAAAAGACGTCACGTCAAAACGCTACGGAACTATATAATTCTAAAATAAACTGAATCGCTATAGTTAAGTGTGGTAAATGATATTTTAGCAGTAGAAAAACCATCTACATTTTTTGTTTCAATTAAGTTGCCTCATACAACACGCACAATATGTTAAAGCAATTTTAGAGTCACACATTCAAGGCAAATATTCCGGATATCTTGTCAACTATGTAATGATTGAAATTTTTGTACATATAGGAAATTTTGCCCTTTCTCGGTTGAATAATTTCATCCGCGTGTTCGAATGTTCTTTTGTAAATATCATTAGTAAAGGGTAGTAGCTTGGTTGATAGCGTACTATCTTTTTAAGCGTTTTGTTTGTATATTTTCAGATATGTTGGATATTTATTTTAAATGGGAATGTTGGCAAATAATTTGTCGGTTAAAAAAGATTTTTGAAATCAAATTCAAATTCATCAATATTTTTCATGTCATTGTATCAATTTATTTTCAGTCATGATATCTGGGTTGGGATGAACTACCTACCTGCAAGGGAATGGCGTTGGAATGACGGATCTAGACCGCGGTTTACAAAATGGTAAAATTTTTATAAATTTTCATTATTATATATATAGTTTTTGCACTTTGCTTACTCGACATATATTGTCTACATATAAAAATAGGCAATATTTATACCAATAACAAATATATAAAAATATGACAGTGTGATGGGATAATTAAATATTATGTGAGAGATATTGATGTAATTCAGGTAGTTTAACAAAGGCATTGGCAAATTATCTTCTCATGTTTATATTTTGTAACAATCATATCAGTACAACCGCACCATCATGCATATACGGTAGAGTAATCAATCTAGCAAGAAATGGAATTATTAAATATTATTCCAAACTACAGCTGGACGATCACAGAGTGGCTTTTCTATTAGTATAATTTAAGTTATTAACTATGTATCTCCTATTGCTTTTATCTATTTTAATTCATTCCATGCTACATAATATTCCTATAGGAGGTTAAATTTATATTAAAAAGACATACTATGTGGAAATCCCTGAGGAAAAATCCCAATAGCAAGTTTGGATAAATCATGTTTGCTTTTGACGACAAAAAGAATGTTGTTTAACCGTTTCAAGATATTTTGAGTACACGTAGTGGAATTAATTTCTCTACCTCCTAATTTCTACATTATGATAACGCATTTTGAACGTTTTTGACACCACATAAACCTTCAGAAAGTGACGCAAAACAAACGAACGTTGTGTTTTACGACTTTAAAAATAATGCCCTTGAATCTAACGACTATTTCAAAAGCATATAAGTGTAGGTAACTTTAAAAACAAGGTACGAATCTCAATACAATGTATGGCATTGTTTCTGCATCGTTAACTTGCGACCAAGATGAATAAAACATTCTGCTGTATTCATATGTTTCGATATTTCACATAGGACAACAGAACCTATCTACAAAGGGAGTCAGTTCAACCACGAATGTATTCGCCAAGTTGGTTCAACGGGTCAATGGATTAATAATGACTGTAAATCAGGGTACAGATACGTTTGTCAATCAGGTAAATATTTATAATTTTATTGAAGTTAAAAACGTTAGAAAGCAACATAGAGAAAATTTTTACGCCCATTGTATTCAGATACAACGTTCAACGGAACATGCGCATCGACTTTATGTTCCAATCGAGGGTTGTGTTCCCTTTCTGCAAAGCGGTACACATGCGATTGCCAGACTGGATTTTTCGGCACAAAATGTGAGAAAGGTAAAGAAGGTATATTTATTCCGGCAATAGTACAAATTAAATTAGGCAGGTCGTCAGGAACCCGTGCGTAATATTTAATAAATATTTGTTTTTTATTAGCTGGTGGGAATAAAACTTAAACATACGTCGAAATTTTTGTTTATAACTCGGCCTAATATATATATCACATTACCTTGACCAAAAGTATTAGTTTCCTTGTATTCAGAAAACAAGCTTTTTAAATATACTATAGTGAGCAAGTACGCAAATAAAATTTCAACCCCCATATGTTTTTTAATAACCATACTGCAAACCTGCACTGGTGCGATTGCCAAACATCTGATCTGAAGTGTGAGAAAAATAAGTTTCATACATTTATCTGTTCAAAAATTTTTTTATTTATATATGAATGTTAACCAAATTTTGGCTTCAAAAAAGTATAGCTGTTTTCGGTCCTTTTTTCAAAGCTGTGCTCTTTAATTGACAAATGCTATGTGGCCTTGCTTGTGGACAATTCACTGAGGTAAGGTAAGGATTCACTAAGATAAAAGTTATCTAAAAAACTGTTTTTCTTGATTCAGCTTGTCTCATGTTATGCTGCGAGCACAATGACATAATTTGTTAAGTCATGTGGATAATCGGCAATCATTTTCTCTAGCTGGAAAAATAATATTTGAAATTCGTGCTTTATTTCCGACATTCTAGAAATTTTTCCAAAAACTAAAGTCTTGGAGGCAATTAAAGGACATATAACCGCTGTGATTGATATTTTATCGTATGATGGTGCGGTTAAAATAGAGATGAAAACTAATAATGGAAAAAAAATTATTGTCAAAAAATGCAATAAATTTATCGCGTTTCAATATTCGTGCCACTTTGGAATTTACAATTGGACCGGTGAAAAATGATGTAGTACTTGTTTTCAAAGCTTCAACTTACAAAACACCGGTTCATTTCATAAGTACAACAGTATTGGTTAACTTTCGAGGTAAAATACTAGTTTTGAATAGTTAGATAAAATTATTTGGAATTATATATAAACATGTGAGGTATTGGGATAGCAAGAATTGATTCAAGAGTTTTAACAAGACGCACAGGAGCAAAGTAAAAAATTATATCTTTGATTTAAATATTTTAATAAGATACCAAACGTCGTATACCAAATCATATATAGTATTAATTAGATTAACTATGACATTGGCTATATTTATACGTTCCAATGTCAATATGGTAAATACTTGGTGGTCATAAAGTTCGCCAAGGAAATAAAATTTGTCTTTTTGTAGGCCTATTGAACAACTTGATTCTAAAATCATTATTTTATAGAGAAAGTCAAGATCAATAAAGTTGAACCTAAGTCAGTTGCAATACCACCTTCCGGAGTTAAAGTCGACATAACTTGCCATGCCAAAGGCTTACCGACGCCTGATATTGATTGGTATAGATGCGGAATGCTGATTGGATTAAATAAAAATCACCCTATTCATCAAATTAAAAACATGGGTGTCACAGACTTAATACTATCGCCAAACTCAGACATATCTTTTGCTGGAGTGTATACATGTGTTGCAAGAAATGTCATCGATTGGGTACATTACAGTGTAAATCAATCAATCATAGTATCAAGTGAGTTGAAAAAAGTATGTTTAGACCATTCGTGACTTAAATCTGTAGAATGACTCAACATGCCTCAATACTTTACTCGATCATACTAATGTATAGACTTTACTAAGACTTTTTCTCAAGATTCCTATTCTGTTTGACTTCACTCATAGAGAGGGGACTTGTTCTGAAGGCTGCTATATGCCTCGTTTTATAAAAACTAATTGTACATTCAATGCCATCGTCTAAAACTAAACTAACAGTTTAAAAATTTCATTGAGCCCTAGCCTAATTTCTTTAAACAAGAGATGACTTACACTGAAAAATGTTTAATTTTTTAGGCAAGATAAAGCTAATCGACTACCGAATGAAAGATGAAAACAAGAACGTAACGTTCGACATAACGCTGGAGTGTACATACGAAAGTTATCCTATACCTTCAATATATTGGAATTGGATCAATGTAAACCAAACAATCGGAATTTCATCTGGCATTTCCCATGATATACTGTTTAAAGTTCAGTCAAACATAATTTCCGACACTCGTTCTGAAAGCAGATTGCACATTCGAATGTCTACATACCTCAAAAAGACCTCCGTCTACTGCTTTGCTAAAAACAAAATACAAACTTCGAAAACCCACGAATTTAAATTAAATGAAAGTAAGAAATGTACATTTTGTTATATTTCTTAACGACGTTTTTGCTTTATGTGCGTTTTTTATCATTTCAGCGTTTTTGTAACGCTAACTCACACGCTGTCGCATATTATAAGACTTAGATTTTATAATTATGTGATTTTATAATAGATTATATTGTGACCTACATCATGTACATACACAGGGATCTTGATTTTGGATTTTTTTTAACTTAGCATAACCATCCTTAAAATATGGAACAGTTACCGCGACAATTTCCGCTGAACATTTTTTAATTCCAGCCTATGTTAGATATAGGAAGTGGTGGGAGTTGTCTCCCACAACGTTTCAATATTGTCTAATCAATCGAATTTACCATCATATTTAGTATTCTTATTTGAGGGTTGCAACATATTTTATAAAAACTTATTGACGGCAATACGTAACATTACAGAAATATTTTGAAACTTTGCGTACGCAAAAGGATTTTATCATTGGAAAAACTTCATTTTCAGCGAACGCAATCCAAAATTCAAGAGAAAAATATTGGCTTTGTTATATATGTTTTTATTATATTTACAGATCTCCTCTCAACTGAAAATGTAAACTTTAAAATGTATAGTGAATACAATGAGGTCAAAAGCTACACCGATGCAAAAGAATATTGTGAATGGACTCGAGGAACTTTGGCAAAAATCTCCAACCACGATGAGCAAATGAGATTAAGTTCTGCGTTAACTTCACTGGGAGGGAATTTTAATGGTAATTAAAAAACCCTTAGAAATATCCTTGTAATCAAGATTGTTGTTGCGTCATCAAGAGTTGGCGGTGCGCTTTAATTTATGTTTTTTATCACACTAATTTTCATGCCTCAAGAATGTCTCTTCAGATCAATAAAAACAAACGATGTCTTTTTTGAAAATAATTGAGATGCCACAAAAACATATATCCTCATTTTATATTGATTCATGTTTTTTCTTTCGAAGATAGATCAAAATATTATTTCATGCATGAAAGCTAAAAGAATTAAAGTTAAAAGAACTACATTTATGTAAAATATTATTAAATGAATATAAAAAGCACTATTTTATTTATAGTTCTTATAGGAGGAATAAGATTTAAAGATGATAAACATGCAGTGTGGAGGTGGCAAGACAATAATATATTTTTCAACGAATCAAAAGACAACAAGTGAGGAAAAACCTTTTAAAAATATCTATATTAAGACAAGAGATGAATTCCCAATTTGGTATTTCAGGGAAAATATTAATGGAACAATTACACTTGCTCAACAAAAGTTAACAAATATCAGCAATCGAGTTCACAAAAAATAAAAACAGAGTGAAAAAGCATCACGAAAATAATTTTTGACTGTAATTCGATCACGCAAGTGTTTATCAAGTTTCTGATATCAAAAATAAGTATTAAATATTGGTAAATAACAAGAGCATTAGAACATTTTAAAAAGGAAAGTTTTCCAAATTAGAAAATCTTGATTCGAAGTTCACGACGAAATTAGTAACGCGAAAGAATAGGGGTTAGCGTTTATTCGCAATTATGAAGGACGTATATTTTTATCATTTATTGATGGGAAAACAGGACATATAGTAACTGGAATGTTGGCGAACCTACAAGAAAAAATAATTGCGTGGGGATGTTGGCAAAAGCAGACTGGAAATGGGGAGTTGTCAATTGCACTGAAAAGATGGGATTTGTTTGTGCTTATCCGGGTAAAATTATCTCTGTAATACTATTTTTTATATACAAACATATTTATCACCTACACACAAACTAATTGTAATTGCGTAAATATTAATGAGGAATCAAAAAAAAAAGCTCAACCATAAAAAAAGTTTGAAATTATAATTAGAGGAATAATAAATAAAAAAGCATAACCATAGACTGTCTTACTTAGCTGAAATTGCTTTTTATCGAATTTTAAGATCATTTGCATTCAAATTTATATTGTATATATGATGAGAATTAAAATAATCTAGTTCAAATAAAACACTGTTTAGGAAAGTATTTAAATTTCTTTTTTGTGTGTGATATCTGAATCTTGTCATATCTGCAAAAAAAATTTTTGATGATAGATCGATACTATCTATTACTTACTTATATATGTCATGTATTAATTTGCTATTTTTTCAGTACAAGGAAAACCAAGAAATATTACAGTAATACCAGAAAAATCAAGAATCAAAATATCTTTTGCAACTAATAAAAAGGCTATTGGGATAACACACAGGTATGCAAAATTGAATTTTTCTGATGAATTGAATTTTGGTGCTCGTAGAATTTTAAACACCGCAATGTAAATAATTTTAGAATTGTATTCAAATATTTGCTACATAGTTATTTCAATCAGCAAACAACGAATATATTGTGAATACTTATATACAAATAGTACAAATAGTTTGAAAAACCCTACAAAACTTTTGTCATTTTGTTTTCCATCACGGCGCATGATTGTGTTGACTTTTGTTGAAAAGAATTATATTGTACCAGAAAAATATGAATTTTTTTATCTTCGCTTTTATGTGATCATTAAATTTTACCACTTGCCCACCGCCACGCGCTGACCTTCATTCAAATTCAATAAGTAGGATATTATATAACAGAATTGAGCTTCAAAAAACGGACAATGTGGTAATTGATGTTCATGATTTTGTTCCTACTCTAACGGATCACGTATCAAGAACTTTTTATGACCTTCAACATTCCACAATATACAAGATTAAAGTAATTTTTTTAAATATATTTTCAACACATCTGTAATCTTTTTTTAGGAATTAAGTATATAGTATTTGTGATCGGTAATAGAGAAATTTGTAGTAAATAGAAATGTTTGTATATATATAGTGTAAATGCAGATGCGAATGTTCAATGTATATTGTCAGTTGTTCGGAGAAGTTATTATATTACGTCATAGAAAATTATTTTAATTTTTCTCATTTATTTCTATTTTGAAATGTCTCCGATTGGATCACCTAGCCAACTAAAGCCCTACACTAATTAGCAACTGAAAGATGTTTCTGTTCCAGATGTTATCACGTTTTTTATTTTATTTTTTGTTGCAGATAACTGTCTGTCCTCATTTATGTCCCAATCCATTGAATGTTGACATTAAAATATCAACACTGAATGCGTCAAAAGATAATCCAAGTATGTTTCTTCGGTACCATGAAAACCATAATTTTTTTTTTGACTCTTTTTCATTTTTCCTTAAAAATATATATATTATTTTTCGGAAGTCCGATATGAATCAAAGGCGAAACCTTTTTTGACTTTTAGCATATCTGTTTTATGCACATTGCATCGCTTTCAAGCTACACAGTGGTCGGCAGCTACGCGTGTTCAAATTAAAATAATTTTCTTGCTTCTATTTTTGAATAACAAAATTAAACCAAGCATTGTTCATACTCATCCTATAATACACAAATGATTTATTGTAGGAGTGAAAGTACGTGAAGATGCAACTTCCATTTTCTGTTAATAGTAAAAAAAATAAAAAAATTAAACTATATAGAAAAATAAAAATGCTTATAATAGATAAAAAAAAATGTTTGTAATCTTGCAAGCATTTTATAATTATTTCATTCTACTTTCAGATAATTTTTCCGAGGTGAAACAGATCCAGCTGACGTTCATAACTACTTCAGGAAGCCTAAGTGCAGTCATTGCAATTTGTGGAGTATGCATATTAGTATTGGTTATAAAATTAAGGTAATATATGAATTCTAAAATGTTTCGTATCGCATTCTTTCCGTAATGCTGTGGCGCGGTCCATCTGGGCTTATGTCTGGCAGAATACAATTCTGGCTGGGACATTAACCAAAACATTCAAATAATTCAACCAAATGTACGGGGTGGGGAGCTGGGATTTAATTGAAACCGAACGACAAATTATGAAGCACAATAGAAACTGAATCTAGAGTGCCAAATTTCCAAGTAACCCATCAAATTATATAGTTTATTAAAAAGAAAATAAGTTCCGAGTCCAATGAAATTCAATAATGAATTTTAAGATTTTTTTATCAAAGGCATGGAAATATCACCTTTCTATATACATATTCGGTCTAGGGAAAATCTCCAACAACAAAACAGATTTATGCAATTATATTAAATAAAATTCACATGACTTTGTTTTAAACCATCATTCGTGAATATGCGTGAATTTCATTTAAAATTTCTCACTGTACAGCAATAAATAGACCATTTTAAATGTATACCAGTGTGCAAGTAATTTTTTTTTTAAAAAAAAAACAAGATTGAAAGGAAACGCGTGAAAATGTTTGCTGATGGAGATAACTTCTTTTGAGGATACTAAAACATAAACTTGACTTTAAAGAATAATTATGTACTGATAGTATAAGGAACCGCCGAAGTTCGATTCAGCAATAGCAGATACTTGGCATATATCTTGGTATATAGAATAATATACAATTACTGCGTGCAATGGAACTATGATTTGTCTGTACTCCTGCATCAGTGTACAAATAAAAATTTTGAAATAAAGCAATATTGTAAAACATTAGAAGGAGGATGCAAATGATTTTTGCAATCGTTAAAGGTTTTCATGAAGTTTTCCAGTTTTTCATTTTCAGGGCAACTCAACGGGAGGTTTCGGGAAATACCTTATCTAAGCAACTAGGAGACGAAAGAGCAAACACAATTGCAATGATAAGAAAAGTTAGCGAAGCAGGAGTGATTGATTTTCAAGATTCAAAGGAGACTAATCATTATGAAGTACCTGTTATTTATGAAAACGCAACTGCTCCAAACAGTCGCAGTGGAGAAAATGGACAAAATACAATATATGAAACACCGATACGATGAGATTTTGTGATTGTGCTAGTCACATTGAGTTGTCACTATTTATAGCGAAAACGATATTTTTTATTATGTTCTTCATTATTTTGTTTACTATTTTCAACCCAATCTGATATTCAATGAGCCACGCCCATTCGAATATTATGGGCAAACTAATTTTGTTAAGTGAGTATAGATAGGAAGATAGAAGCGATGCCCATCTTAGTCCATCTGTAGCTCATTCATTTCAAGAATCAAATGCCCGAGTCGCACTTGTTTGGGTGTCGCAATCCATCAGTGAATCGTATATAATGACGCGATATGCTTAGATTAAATTTGACTATTCATAATCTACCTTTATATATCTGACATGTCCGTCAGTAACAAATTTGCATTGAGAATTGGCTGTTTTAGTTTCCTAAATTTTCCACCATAACAGGAAAATTTGGATTGAAAAGCATTTTAAGCTGAAACGTAAATGCTTTAAGATTTTCTGACATAGATTGGAATCACCTAAGTTGGTCTGGTTAATTTGTAGTAACAAAGCGGTGTTATCCAAATTCTACAAATATTGTAATAAAATAAAAATAAAAAGCATACACTTCATTCACTTCATCGGGTAGAACAGTCTGATCACAAAGATCAAGACAGAAATTTGAATTCATCGTGGCGGAATTTGATTTATATTGCTATTTCAATAGTTTGTACAGTTCCACAGTTATTTATTGGAAATCACTGGAAATATTGCTACACGAGAGAATTGTCACGATAGAATTCGTCAAAGCATCAAATTCATTGGGATTGTGAATTTTTTTAACAAGAATTTTTTATGAATGAATTTCGGTCACACATCCAAGAAGAAATATTTTATTAAACTATTCCCTCATAAATATGGATTGCTGATGGATCGTGACATTGAGATGCGGCCTTGCTTAACAAAGAGTAAATTTTCGATTGGGAAGTAATGATTTCTGTTATATCGAATAATGTTCTCAATAGCATGGTTGGTGTGATATCATTCATGATAATAAATGGACATTTTATTATTATAAATGCTGTTCAATAAAACACCTGTTCACCTGTACAGTTTTCAAAATGTCTTTGTTGTCACCGAAAGGAAATCAAAAATGAGCTTTTTTCAAATTTGATGGAGTGATGTAACTGGCCGAAAGTTGATTTTACTTCAAGCGCTGCATCATTCCCTATGTGGAGCGAATTTCAATAAAATATCTTAAATATGAATTTCGATTATATTGGACCACGCATTGTCAATGAAGCTTATCTGTTTCAGCAGTGTTTTTGAAATGAATATTGTATTTGTTCCGTGATTGATCATGATACGTTAGTGCACAAGACCTGGCAGGAATAACAAACAACGAAATGAATCGACACCGGCGTCATTAAAACAATAGATCTGCGTTAAATCACTGATGTACATTAGTTCGGCGCCAGGCATTAGGATATTGAATGCTTAAACTGAAGATAAGGCAATGAAAATAACGAATTCTAAACAAGGCATTTTTTCAAATCGATTCAAAATTACTCAATTGAGACAAATTTATTCATTATACCCGATATAATAATTTGATTGCTTCGAAAAAAATAATTAACGATTTCTTCACAGTGTGCTTTATTTTGTGTTAGAAAGTTGTTGTTCACAAAATTCAGACGACAAGCGGCGTGTCTGAACTGAAGTAGTTTAATTTTACTGTTAAGACTCAATAACTGTACACGTTGAGCGTATGGAATTTTTGGAATGCCATTGAAACGCCATGGAATGAGCTGAAGACCGTACTACTCAGTGCTAACCAATCTTTTTGAGATTCTCCCCACTTAAAATTTTTTTGGTTTTGAAGTGTTTTGCTTTGCAAGTGATCGCCAGTAGTCGTTAGAGTTCCTCTTGCGGCTTTACCTAGAAAGAATTTCAATAAAATAAACGTGAACTAAGATATTATTTTTGAATATTTTCTCTCGCAGTACTTAGAAGTGAGTAGAGCTTATCAAGTCGCGGATATTTGATTAATGGTAATGGTTATTTTGACTTTTTATAACCGTATAAAAAAGATTATCAAGTTTCGAATTAAACAAATTAATTAGATTACTGCAATAACTTTAAAAAAAAAACGTCCTTTTTTTAATATCATTTATGGGCCAGAAATAAAAGGCGATCGATTTTCATATCACCTATCACACAATTATTATCAAAATAATTTAAATGATAATTGCTGCAATTTATTTGTCCAGGACAAACTTTCAAAACCTATAACATAAGTTTTCCCATCAAGCACACAAATTCTCATCTAAATTTTGTGTACCATTTTTGTATTTTTTCGATGAGCGAGCAAATAGATTCCTTTTATGACTTCTTATTTAACGCCATTGACGATGATATTTGAAAAAAGATAACTCTATGAACGCCCCTTTGAAGAATATACTTTAAAACAGAAATATTAACAACTTTTTTGGTTAAAATATTTTTATACTCCTTTTGTATAGAAAAATATATATCCCAGTAGATACACGTATTATGTCCGTCCAAATTCAGCGTTGGGGACCCTCTTCCCGCAGTATCTTCCAGTGATAGAAAATATAAACAAACCAAAGCGCATAGCAATCCGTGTATTCTACACTCAAGTATGATCGGTTTCCAACTCCCATTTTTTTAGATTCAGATTGCAATACGAACATAAAATAACCATTTTAAACATGTACCCAATAATGGAAAAAGGGGATCCAAAATAAAATGTTTTTAGTCGACGAATCATGCCTCCAAAACCATAAAAAATATTAAATACTGGCTGGCTGTAGATGTAAACAATATCCATATTTTTGACGGCACGTCTCACGATGGTATATATTCTAGATTTAGTCAGAAGTACAATCAAAGAAAAATGTCCGAAAACAATGTCGAACACTGAATTGTAATTTGGCAGAGATTACAAAAGAAAACACAAATCGCCTTACGGTATATATCAAAGGCAATTGGGGCTAAAGTAGATGTTCATGTGATTGTCTTGACTTAGTAGAAAAAAAAATATTTTTTCAAAATAGAAGTGAAAGAATTCCAAATACATTTGAATAATATTCTATTATTGAAATGTTATAAAAATAAGACACCAAGCTATAATTTGTGCCTGAAAAATCACGTATAAAACCCCGGGCGGCGCAATCGAATACAATACATGTTTTTGAAATGTGTTCCTTACCCAAATAAACTCTTGTTTTTAATGTATTGTGGCTGACATGCACCACGCCGCATATGTAGATAAAATTATGTAATCACTACATAATATTATTTATGTAAGACTTACTTTCATAGTTTAGATCGGTAGTTTGAGTAGTATCCAAGACAACATCTAATATTAGAAATGGAGGGGGTGACATAGCTCATATTTATTAAATTAACAAACATGTTACGCATTTGTTTCAAAACAATATTTTTGCCGAAAAATAATATAAGGCGATCAGTTATATTTGATAAACTTATAGTTTCGTTTGAGCTCGTTATTTTGTCTACTCCCTTTTGTAGTAAAAATGTTCATTATGTTGCATCCAAATTGGACGATATGAATGTATTTATTCTTTCCTAAAACTCTATTTACTTAAAGTTTTAAAAAACTGAATCCATTAATATGGCGCAGGTTTAAACTAATGCATTACAAAATTAAAATATAAATTAGAAAACTGTTAGGAAAAATCCCAAGAATGGTTTCGTAAAATTTTGAAAAACCTATCTAATATACTATAAGCTCTTAAAAGTCACAACCAAAATACATTAAAACATTTTATCCACCATACACATTTTGCTTCATGGAGAAAAAAAAGGAGAGAATTGGTGTCCAACGCAGCAATTCAGCCATACCAACCGTCATATATCGAAAAAGAAAATGTTGGTGTATCTGGAAACGGTGATAACAACAGCAATGCATCGTAAACCCTTATACGCATAAGAAAACTCAAGCTCTATACAGAATGAATATAAAAACTGGAGATGTGCGGATACCACTTTTTTGTCGATACCGATGCCGATACTGCAAAATCATCCGATACCGATAACGATACCACTGATACTCAAAATTGCCGTTACCGGTCGATACTGATACTCATCACAAATATCTTCAAATCTGCTCAAAGTATGCTCATTTGTCTGTGAGGCCGAAATGTTTGCTACCATTGAGCTAATCTTGTCAACTTTTGGGTGATATATAAACCTCACATGTTAGAAATGCAATGATAGGTCAATTCTATATCTGAAGTTTTTTCCGTATAAGAATTGATTTTTTATTCGATCCTTGCATCTAAGGGGTTCTTTTGTTTCCATTCCCTATTCCTTATCGGCCGTTATCATCCTATATTGGCAATTTCGATTGTCATCAATATCGGTATCGGCCCATTTTTAAATACAGGTTATGACAAAAAGTGGTATCGCCGTATTCCCAGTGACATATTCTAATGCCTGGTAACAAAACAGGGAGTTGTAACAACAAATATTTGTAACATGTCTGTATATCTGGGGACATAGCAATACGTATGATCTGTGACTAATTCGCATCCATTGTAATATGATCTCATCCATACCAATGGTCATATATCGGCAAAAAAATGTGAGTGTATCTGGATAGGGTAAATACAACAAACAAAGACAACAGCAATGCATCCGTGAACCCGTATGCGCATACGAGAACTCACGCTGAATGAGCCAATACCGATACCACCAATGCTCAAAATTGCCGATACCGGAAGAGACCGATAGTTATTACAAATGTCCTCAAATCGGAACATCTGTAATAAAAACATTGTAACATCTGTAATAAAAGCAAACACTCAAAAAATAGTTCAAAAATATGAAACAGCAATGATAGCAGGAGTGAATGGTATCTGCGAAATGACTACAAATGAAGGAAGAAGTGAATGTCTCAAAAGCATTAAGATTCACTCAATATGACTCTGCATCATCTTGTGCTATACCATATTCAAAAAAGCTCCGGGGCACTCACTAAATGCAATTTAGGGTCCACAAATTTATCTCTCACTGAAATTCTTTATAAGATTTAAACTAAAACGTGAAATTACTTCTATAAATACAGTGCGTGTTATCTACCTAGTGCCCAGCTATCAAAAAACTTTATTGCGCAATACAAGATGACGTTGACGAATCATGGACTCCCAATAAAAATGTAGATCATTGTATAAACCTATTCTGTGGAAACGTTAGCCTATCGATTTTTATACAGAGATTGAGATGTTGATTGTAGTTGTGCAACTAAGATTAGGACATAAATCTTTGTCGCGCACAAACCCTTGGCTTGCGTTTTTTCAGATTTTCATATGACTTTGAGAGCAAAACAATTAAAAATATGTTTTAGTAAAATTTAGCCTACTTTGAACATATTCTCAGTTCACCCAAACACAATATAAGGTAGTATAGTAAAAATGGAAGAAATATGAAACAAACTTCGACCAGTCTACAATGGTGACATACGCTTATCTAAATCGATATAAGTTTTTTTATTAAAATTTAATCTATTTGTTCGTTGGGGAAACCTAGAAAACGATGGTGTATTATGGAGTACCATGTTATGCATTTTTGAGGTGCGTCGGGTGAGAAATAGAGAACTGTTGGAAAATGAAGTATTGGGTACCAACGTGTTCTTCTTAAAATACTATGTTTCAGAGAAAAATTTCACTTCGATGGTGTTAATAATTTTCTTAATTGCACAGAAGAAAAGTTGTATCATTTGCAATGCAAATTTTTCTTCCTCAGCGCAGATCATGACGTAGCTTACTTTACGACCTGAATGAGTTCTTTCCGCAAAAAATTTCTAAATCTCTACTGAGCACGATATATTAATAGTTTTTTTGATAACGGTATTTTAGAACAAATATTGATATAAAGCTAGTGCACCTATTAAAGTTAGTGGCTTCACATAATTATCACTTTGTTATGATAGTATCAGTCCTATAAAGATATTTTTGCAGTAAAAATAACAAACAAAGTAAAAAGGTGGGCGGTTGATGCCTAGGAGAAAGCATTGATTCAACGCTTTAAAACCTTCAAATTACTAGAGAAAGATATTACAGTTTAAGTTAAAGAATCACGATTTTGAGCTTATTAGAAAGGGTAAATTCTGTGGCAAGC
>OZ023139.1:19922919-19943176 GCA_963675895.2 Styela plicata | reverse complement strand
ATGTATATGTGCTTAAACAAAAACATTGCTTTAAGCCTGTCTGATTTTGTTGTTTAGCATATTTCATTTGCTTTTCCTTTTAAAAATGGTACGGTTATTATCCTACTTTATTACGTATAGTGGTCTAAGTTGTTATATTACAAAAGGAATACAATATATAAAAGAGCGAGCGAAAATATATCAACAGGCGTAGTTTAGCACGATTAAAGAAGCAGTAAAGTATGAAGTAATATTGACAACCTGATCTCATTTTCAGTAACTATTTGGTTTTAGCACAAGACCAGATTTAGTCACCCACTATTGAGATTTCTTAAATCCGCACCTAATGAGAATGTTGGCGAAATGGATCGACGATACATCGAAAACAGATTTTTTTTTGTCAAAACATAGTCAAAAAATGTACGCGGATCTTGCAAAAGACGTGCAATGCATTGTATATGGACACAAATCATGTAAATGTATTGTTTCATTCTTATAAATTAACTAGCAACTGAAAAACACCGCGTAAGATGTGTATAAAAAAAAGTTTGTGGCGTAGATACAAAAACACATCCATGCACCAGCTGCTGTCATGACAATAATTCTAACTTCCTAAATGAGCCATACATGGACCAAGATAAAATATGCCCATTTTCCAGTTGCATGAGACACGTCTATCACTATATTTTTTATATCTTTTATTTGGCCAAACACAAATCTGGCTGATGTAGAGGGAGTGTAATGGTAGAGTACAAAGCATGATTAAACCAAAACAACATACCGCAAGATCTTGGAGTTGAATATATAAATACTAGATTTAAATATGGCAAACTAGATAGAATAGTTTACCTAGTCACCAAGTTTAGGGCTAATAAACCTAGTTCCTTGGATGCTGTATTTAACTATCTTAATCCGCATCCAATCTGGGTGACGGCTTACCAAAACAATTTAGTGGTTAAAATATGTAAATTGACCTGATTCCTATTTAGGTCCTTATATATATTTCTCAGCTTCAAATCAATCAGTGAGTATTAGAGCAATGTGAAGTAACATATGTATTAATTTCAAAATAAATTTGAAATAAGCAATTAAATATTTCGAAAATTAACCCTCAGATGTATTGAAAATGTCCTCAATAATGTCATCATGTTATTAAGCAAAATACTACCAAATTCAAATCATAACAGTTCATGACAATTCATACATTACGTTGTTTAATAAAAAATTATATCAACTATTCTTACTATCCGCAAAGTCTCCATAATGTCACTACGCCAATAAAATTTGGAATTTTAATATGTAAATATGTAAGATGCAAATCATTTCAAATAAAATAATTTTAAAAAGATTAAATTTGATGACTTATCGAGAAACTCCATCTTCTTCGGAATTCGGGTCTGGGCAATTTGATTCGGTGATTCTAATCGATTCGAAGCACTATATATTCTAATCAATTTTGAATAGTTCATAGGAACAAAAACTTGCTAAATAAACTAGAATTTTTTAAGCTTAGAATTTTGATCAAATTTGGCCAAAATCGATAGCATTTTGCCTTTAAAATGTGAAAATTGTTGCGCTTAGACAATGTAGTGTGAATTGAAAAATCACTACTAACCATCAATTTCTTGACAACCACGATCGAGACAAGTTGTAATTGTGAAAATGGGATTTTTGTTATTTACATAAAATTAATGATTCGATCCGATTCGAAAAAAAATATTCGAATCAGATTCGATTTTCAAATGATTCAGTTTTGCCCAGCCCTAAATGGATATCAGGAAATATAACAACGCGTGTTTTGCAATCACTCAATTTTTAGAGGCATGTTCAGATCCGCTTTCTTTTTAATTTGTCTATTTACTTCATATTACGTGGGTAGCTTAATATTTTTGTTTTAAGCTCATTCCGAGGTATAATTGCTGAGCAGCAACCTTATAAATCACTAACATAGCGGGTTTACACAATCAGTAGGCGAATTAGACGTGTCATATGCTCAAGCTATGGGCGTTTACAGTAATTTGAACAACAGATGTTTTCTTCCACCGCTATGCTATTCGTGTGTTGGAATTAAGAAATGACAAAGTAATCGCCACATAATCCAACTTATTGTAATAATAGTTTTAGATTTAAAAAATAAAATATGAAACTTTAACCTGAAAAGTTTTGTTCTATTGGTTAGTAGCAGACTGCCGAATTGTAACAAGTAGTATAAGTATTTGCATAAGAATGTCCCAATTGCACTGAAATGTTTTATTCGCATCGGAATGATGTGATATACATATGCGATAATGCTTTAGGTTGAGTCACGGATAATTCATATGAGGCAGCTGAAGAACAACTGATTTATTTCATATTTTAAATCGCTGATGAATTAGAACGACTAATGTTTTGTTTTCTCTTATTTCTGAATAATGATACAATATTTATTTAAAATAACCATAAGAATGTAAAGTCATTATCACTCATTTGTGAAACATAAATACAGATGAATAACGAGACTGGAGGAAATTGCGTGAAGAGACTCAAAGAACTTACAGAGTTTGAGCAAGTAATATGCAAGTTTTAACACCTATTTTTTGTTTCTAAATCTAAAATTACAATTTATTGTTCTTCCAATAAAACATTTTTACTTTTCGCCACCGCAGTCTATAGAATTGATGGTACTATGTCGTTCGATTCCTCGGAGGTGAGTTGAAAAAAAAAATAAATTCTTTGCTCCTTTACAATTGCCCTACATGGATGTCACTTGCCGCCCTTTGAAATATTAATTCCGGTGTACCTTTTGTGTTGTGTGCAGTACATTCCTCAACAAACTTTCAAATTTATATTAGAAAGATGCGACAGACTGAAATTAATCAACTTGTAGTATCTGATTTCAAAATTGGGAAAAAAACCTTGCTTAGCATGGAAAACCATTTAGAAACATATAATCATAAGAAGTATAGTACTACGTCATAAACTATAATCAAAATAATAGAGCTAATATAGAAAAAAACGAAAACCGTTTCAATGAGAGCGACAAAATCACAGGTCCAAATCATCTTATTTAAAAGAAAGTAAGAAAAGGGCAGCGTACCGCTTGAGCATGTGTTATCTTTGGCCCATGTCAGAATTAAACTAACAAGTTTTGGTCACTGTAGAAAAGCATAGTAACTTTGCTTATGCAAGGGTCATCCCATTTCAGTTGCTGGTACAGTATTTTGGATAACTATTTCCCTGTAATAAGATCAATGCATTTTGACAAACTGCACGCATTCAAAATGTAAATAGTCTGCCAAATGTTATCAACCTTATTAAAAATGGAGGTGCATTGCTGTTTTTGGTTTGTCTTTATAGTTAAGTTCAAACGGAATTCAAAAGTCAATATATTAATAAAATAATGTGGAAAACAACTCGGATAAACGAAATTTCTGATATTTGACTAAATATTCCCCACTTTGCTGCAAACTCATAAATTATATTACATTTTACAAAGTTAAATATAATATATATCAATATTTGACAGAAAATCCATCAGTTCAGGAATGGTGAAAAACGAAAATACTTTTATTCTGAAATATCAAATTTATACCCGACAATAGAGATGAGAACATCCTTGAATTAAATAAATTAAAAATAAAATCTAGTAACAATATGACAAGGAGAAATGTCACAATAGTCCCATTTTTTAGAAACCCAAACAAAAAAAAACTGTATGACTACTCAAATAATAGAGGAGCAAGGAACAGCATCAGCATGCTGATAATAATCGTTTTTGTTATCCAGGCAGATGTTTAATTATACATTTATTGTTAATGTAAAATGTTACGCAACGACTTTCATTGAACAATGGAAGCTTGGAATTTGCTGGTCTTTCTTACAGCAGCGACAGTTACCGAAGGATTGGTTCTGGGTGGTAAGTTTGTTGAATATTTAAATGTAACGATAGAATTTTGCGAGGTTATTGATAGTTTACTATTACTACACGAATTCTAGACTGATGAGGTATATCATTATGTAAAGCAGAACTAGTTAGAACTACATTCTGACGTAAGGTCTTTCAGATATTATAGACACTGATAAATCAACCACGATTTGTCGACTCGAATTATTTATCATTGCGGGGCTCTCAAAACCCTTTCTTCATTGTAATAACACAGAACCCATTTTTCTATAAGAACGCCATCTATAATATCTATTCTTGATGAAAGGAAATAGGAAAAAATGCACCAAGGCGAAAATAGATCCACGCACATAATTTAAATCGTTGGCGGCAGTGTTTCCACACTAAAAAAGAGTTGGGAACAGAAATGGAAGGTAGATTCGAAAAGACGGAAAACTATATTAGTCTAAAATATGTCATGTCCTTTCTCCAAAATATAAAAATACGTAACTTTTTTGCCCTGTAGATACGGGCTTTAGAATAGTTCTAACGTATTTCCTGCGTGTCGTAACGGGCGACTAAAAGGGAGCAAAGAAGTGGTGGATGGTTTTCCCATCCCCCAAGACCACTCTTTACCATGACCGCCCGTTTACAGTGCAGTTTCTGGTACTACATCTTTTAGTAGCTCTTTGCTATTGAGTGGCTGTTGGTTGGCTCTCCTTGGGAGCTGCTTCCAGCCTTGCTTAGAGTGAATTTCAATGAAAAAAAAAAAACGAATACAATATATTTTTCAGATGCATGTCAACCGAACCCCTGCCAAAACAGAGCTTCATGCCAATATTTAATTGTTGAACCATTTTACACTTGTAATTGTTTACCAGCATACAACGGAAGTCTTTGTCAAGGTCAGTTTGTTATATTGTGCCGCATCATTTTCGATTTCAAAATAATTTCATTTATTTCGTTAAATTTTCTTAAATTTGAATATGAATTATTAAATAGGGTTGTTATTAAATAGGTTGGTTGTTGTTCTGTAGTGCTTTTTGTATGAATTATAATATCAAGATTGTGTCAAGAAATGTTACCGCTACACAAGAATGTTGGCATCATGAGAAAGAAGGAAATGCGTCCTACTTTTTTGTCACTATTTTCCAAATCAATTCGACTATGGAGCAAATAAAATTTAGCTTGCAGATCATTCATAAAGAATTTCCTTCTTTAGTTAAACTTTCACATTTTCCAAGATAATCTTGAATTTAAAATATGAATTATTAAAAATGGTTTAGACTGCTTATGTCGCAAGAATTATCAACTTTCTAGTATGAGTAAAATCATTTTGAGTACCCTTTTTGTCATGAAAGCACACATATTACTGTGTTTCTCTCTATAGCTCAATCGTTAGAGTTGTATACGCCGGCATTGCATCATGATTTTGTCGTAAAATAAATTGAATTGAAAGGAGATACATATTTGTTTATAAACAAATTCACTGGTTCAGTCAGAAGTTAATAACACCGGCTATATGGAATGGATTAGTAAAGTCAACCCCAAATCCGGCCTCGCACTATAATTTACAAATGATAGTTTTGAAACAACAATGACCGTCACTTTCAACGTATAATCAACCATTTTTATTACAACCTGGCAACTCTTCTATGACCCTGGTAAAATGAATTCGATGAGCATTTCGCCTTTCAACAGAAATATACCTATTCTAGAACGAAAATTCAAGACTATCAACAATTGCAATTATCATATAAACCATGATGATAAGAAGAAATTCACCGAAGCAAATTTGACTTGTACAAACTTGGGAGGGTCATTAGCGATGATTAAAACATATCGAATACTAGATTTTATTGAAGAACAAACCATAGATCAATACGGAAATGCAAATATACAGGCTATTGCTCTATGGATTGGCGCCTACAAACCTGAAAATGATTGGTTGTGGTTTGATGGGTCTGAAGTTTCAGATGGAAAATGGAGAGATTCAACAGTGAAAACTGGAAAGGGATATTCATTTTTGAGTTCATACTTGACAACGCGAGAGGATATGAAATTAATGAACAGGGATGGTTCACAAAACTGGGGATACGTTTGTGAAGTTCCAGGTAATAACTTGATTTTCCATGGTTTAGGGTAGGAATAAATCGGTTACCGCAATCCATTCAATAAACAAAATATTCCATTTGGTCGCGAATCCGTCTGAAAAATAAATGCGCAAGGAATAAAGTAGAATTACCATATTTTAACGACAAAATACAACAAAAAGTATGTATCAAGTATGAATGCAATGTCAATCACACTTTGCTCATATCATTACTATAGATAATAATGTGACGAATTTTGTCCAGTCACAGGCACTTGAGTAATGCTAACTGTACTCCGTCGAAAGCTTTAGGGTCACGTGGTATCCGATTTCTTCCAAAAGAATTTACTTTTTTTGGACCTTAAAGCCATATATGGAAAGCGATAGTAAGATGGTGGCTAAAAAGTTGTAATATTCATTTCCACTCGGTGGATAAGGATATTTTTAGATTATTTAAATTTGAAAACTTGAAACTTCCCAATGGTTTAGTTCGTATGGAAATTGAGCAACTGCACATTTAGTTGAAAACATTCCGAACTGAACCCAATGTTAGATTCTGCTTCATTGCTACGACTTTTTAGTCGCTTGTTGAACAGCATAGGAAATACGAAAACAGTTCTAAGCAGGTAAATTTTAATCATACTCCATGTTCCAGCAGATTTTAAGGTTTCGGTTAGAATGATTTTTCGGGAACCCACTGTTTGTCGATGATGTAATTGGCATAAAAAAGTGTTGATAGATGAATTTTGCATACTGAGATACATCATCAAATATAGCTGCAACACTTGTTATAGATCAAATTTCAATCACTATAAGTAATATTGTTTATTGTTTTCATGATTTAAATTTCGCTTCTAGTCGGGGATTTTTGCAAATCGGTTGAGTGCTCCAATCGAGGTAACTGTGTGTCAATTGGATGTCAAGAAACTTGTAAATGTTGGCAAGGATACACTGGTACCTCATGTAAACAAGGTTAGTTTTATCATGTTGTTCATTATATTGAAATCGCCCAAACTGTCTTTGCATTTTTTTTTTATTATCTAAATACATTCCGTTCAAGGTTGTAAAATATTTTTAACTAGGGTCTCCTAAAATCGCTACCGTGCAAAAAGCCATATTAGTGTAGAAATGAAGAAATCCAGATCACAGAAGGCCACAGAAAAAACTTCAAATGATTAAAATGATCTGTGGCATTAGTATAAAATTGTTTGTGAAACCTCCACAGAGTGTGAATGTGAATTGCATGCCAATCGCGTAGACTGGTTGAAGTTTTGTTCGTAGAATTTTGAGCAGCAAGGTACGACGTTGCGAAGCTGCGACAAGCTTGAGAATGGATTGGTTCCCGGGCGGGGGGGGGGTATAGATGTTACAGCCCAAGAACATTTTATGTCACCAGGGATGAGTCTATACGCCACAGCTGAGGTTGGTCAATTATATTCGTTTATCAAATATAAAGGACCAAAACAAAGGTGGAATATTTTCTTTACATAATTTTGGACACATTCATAAATAGCAGTGTCAAAGTGTGTTACAGCCCAAGAACATTTTATGTCACCAGGGATGAGTCTATACGCCACAGCTGAGGTTGGTCAATTATATTCGTTTATCAAATATAAAGGACCAAAACAAAGGTGGAATATTTTCTTTACATAATTTTGGACACATTCATAAATAGCAGTGTCAAAGTGTCAAATGATGGTACATTGACTCTTAATAGGTAGCTTAAGGTATAGTAGGTAATATATTAGGTATAATAGGTAATATTAATAGATAGCTTAAATACTATACTCGGGCTTGAAATGTACCGAAAATCTTATTTAATTTAGATTATATTCAGTTAATTTGATCTAGTCACAACTTATGACAAATGCGATGCCATTAGCGATGAATAGATGTCACAACCTACAACAATGGCCATTTCACTTTGCAAATTACCAAATAAAAAATAAATTCAATAACAAAATATCATAGCCAAAGCATTTATATATGATTATTTAGCAGATAACTTGGTCAAAATAAAATAGGTAATCCAAATAAAATTGAAGTCAAACAAATGATACTCCACCCATTTATATTCTGAAGAAAATCGAAATGAACAAGTAACACTTCCGATTTAGTTTGATTGCGTTTTAGCAGCTAAGGAGGTACGTTATTATAATGATATATTGATAAGGTTTTAGAGATATACCAGTTTCGGTGATAACGATTTTGATACTTACACAAAAGTCCTTGAAGCTCGACTTGAAGGGACAGCATTATAAAAGATATACACAGTTTGAAATATGCTGGCATTTGCATAGAATCAATGTAATCACCTTCCTGATTACAGTAAACCAACCCATACCTCCATTCTTCCCCGCACTAACAAGATATTCGTGTTTTGAAACATTGTTCAAAATAATCATTCTTCGAATTTTAATATATGACACGTCCTACATCTATTAAGATTGATAGCCATATCGTAATGTGATTTTGAGCATGACTGTACTAGACGTATCTCACCGGTCACGCGGACCCCGCAAAACGTGAATTTTTTATTAGAGATCTATAATCACCTTGATTTAGAATTGATATCATCGGTAAAATCCATATATGAAATTTGATAATTTACTGATACTAGATACCCTAGACTATTAGATGTTGAACATTAAATTGGTAATAAATAACCTGCATGATTTATTAAATAATAATGTCCCTTCAAGTTGAAAAAAGGCACTGGTTGAGAATGACACTACAATTTCCTACCTATGTTATCCCTGTCATAGTGGGCCAAAATTAGCGGATTGTGCATCAAATTATCAAATTCCATATATTGGGTATTCGGAAGAGAAAGGTGCAAAAGCACCATAAGTAAACTTTTTTTATATTTAACAGGTTCAGTAACAGTAAGACCGTATAAATCAAACTACGCTCAGTTTGTTGGACAGAATGTAACAATATTATTGGAAGTTTCGAGCAATGATGGTCCCCTTCGAGTCGACGTTTCCACCAATTCCAAGATAATATCCACCAAATTCAATGTCACTGGTTATATCAATTTTACAGTGGAATTAGATCCTTTGATTGCTACACAACCTACCATAACATATGTATTTCGAGCGAGCCCACAACATGACATTAATTTATATCACAAGGAAGCATCAGTAACTGTTTCATTGCAAGGTGGGTTGGTGAAATATTAGTGTGATATTAACTTTAGTTAGCGTCATAGTGTAAACGACTTTGTGGGATGTTGTCAGAGTCTACGCCATTTACTTGCTTTACCTAATAGAAGGAAATACCAGGAATCCGCTTACTCACAGGATAAGAAAAATAGATGGTCTATACTTCTAGAGAGATCTTTATCACTCTAATTCGTTTGGTTGCCTTTTTTTTGAGAATAAACCTTTCAGCCTGTATCATTAGAATATGATATAAATTGACGTTTTTAGTTTCACCTTCCAGAATTTGCATATATTGTGAAGATAGTTCCACCCACACTATCTATTCCTCTAAACTCTACCAATATTATAATAATGTGCCTTGCTCCGGGACTTTCTTTACCTATTGTACAATAGTACAAGGATGATTCGCTGATAACACTAGATACCTCCACCAGTGGTTTCATCAAACTTATCACGTGAATAACGCAAAATTACATATTCATCAATCTTTAATTGAACTACACGGCTGTCCTTGGTAAACTATTTGAAAAGGCGTGAACTGTTTTGGACTAGTGCCATAACATATCAAATTAATCTAAATCTAATTAACACGCTCAGTTGTTACTTGTTCACGTGGTTTACGGTTTAGATTGCACCTGAGTTTCATTCACTTGTGAGTTAAGGATAATAGGTTTTGAATGGACTAAACTATGCATGAAATATTGCCGAAATACAACACATAAAATGCAGTTTCCTGCATTCAGAGTTCGATAATAAAGCAGTACTTAATAAAAAGCCGTCATGCAGCACAGTCAGTATCAACATTATGCCTTTTATTATATCAATATCCAAATATTAATCATATCTATTTAAATCATACTTTCACACTCAACCATGAAAATTATATTTGAATTCATATGCTTTATCATGAACAATTAAAGGTGACTCGAACACGGGCCATTTCTAAACCATGGAATAACGCACACGTGGAAGATTCTGCGATGAAATTTAAATATTCAAATTTTTTAGACCAATTATGGCAACTAATGATTATAGGGAACCTTGAATCAAATCTGTATCTTATATCAAATTCAATGTGAAATTATAAGGAATATACAAGCTCAAAAAACCGTTTTTAAGTAAGGGTAACCAAATGAGATTTTTGGAAAATACAATTCTTTAATTTCTATGAAAAATACCTGCTTTTTGTCCTCAAACATCTCCTCAGCAATGGTATAATTCAAATTGACGTATTTAATTTTGCTTTTCAGAATTTGCAAATATCACGCACATGGATCCGCCCACTTTGTCCTTTCCAGTCAACGCAACTAAGAATATAATAAAGTGCTTTGCTTCCGGATTTCCTTCACCTACGATACAATGGTACAAGGACGATTCCCTGATAAATCTAGATACATCGGCCAGAGTTTATCAAACTTATCATGATAATTACGCAAAATTACATGTTGATCAAGCTTCGATTGAGGATGTTGGAGTTTATACTTGTCAAGCTACCAATATTATAGCCGGAGTTGAATATAAATCGGTTCAGGATTTTATCTTGAGAGGTAAGCTAACATTGAAAATCTAAAAGTTACTATGGTGCAACATTATCTCGTTGTCAATCCACAGAAATTGTGGTTTATTGTTGCTAATAAATATGGAATTAGCAAAACCACATGTAAATACTTCCAATAATAAACTTGTATTTTTGCAAAATAAAAAAACTTTACTTTATTTAATATATGCCCAATATATTATCTCATTCATGGTCAATTGTCACACCATTCACTTATGGAACCAGGATTTTAATGAAGCAAGATGGACAAGTAAGTAGTTCATCACATTGAATCCATTGAGCTTTCGAGGTATAAATTCGGTAAAATGACTTTCTAGGCGTACTCCATACATCATTTAGTAAAATAGAATGGAATGTCTAAACAAGAAAATTCACCCTGAGCATATGCTCTCACGAAAAACCAATCTCATATGTGGTATGTAATGATGAGTGCTTGCAAAATGTTTACAGAACTTTTTTGTAAGATGTTCACATACGATTGCAATCTCGCAAATCTTCCGTCTGCTTTACATAATATAAAGCACCAGCAGCTAAGTACATCATGAGCAAATTGACTTCAGCCTTTTTATCTGCTAAAGTCGACGCTTGTATGACGTTACATATGCCCTTGGGATGTTCCTACCATTCCTATTTTTGTCGTCAAACATCTTCTTAGCAGACTTATATTCCAAATTAACGTATTTAATTTTGCTTTTCAGAATTTGCAAATATTACGCTCGTAGATCCGCCCACTTTATCCTTTCCAGTGAACGATACTTATAATATAATAAAGTGCTTTGCTTCCGGATTTCCTTCACCTACGATACAATGGTACAAGGATGATTCATTGATAAATCTAGATACATCGGCCAGTGTTTATCAAACTTATCATGATAATTACGCAAAATTACATGTTGATCAAGCTTCAAGTGAGGATGTTGGAGTTTATTCTTGTCAAGCTACCAATATTATAGCCGGAGTTGAGTATAAATCGGTTCAGGAATTTATCTTGAGAGGTAAGCTTGTCAATCCACAGAAATTAGGGTTTATTGTTGTTAATAATTATGGAATTAGCAAAACCACTTGTAAGTGCTTCAAATAATAAACTTGTATTTTTGTAAAATGAAAAAACTTTACTTTATTTATTATATGCCCAATATATTATCTCATTCATGGTCAATTGTCACACCATTCACTTATGGAACCAGGATTTTAATGAAGCAAGATGGACAAGTAAGTAGTTCATCACATTGAAGCCATTGAGCTTTCGAGGTATAAATTCGGTAAAATGACTTTCTAGGCGTACTCCATACATCATTTAGTAAAATAGAATGGAATGTCTAAACAAGAAAATTCACCCTGAGCATATGCTCTCACGAAAAACCAATCTTATATGTGGTATGTAATAATGAGTGCTTGCAAAATGTTTACAGAACTTTTTTGTAAGATTTTCACCTACGATTGCAATCTCGCAAATCTTGGTAGGAGAATAATGATTTAATATCGCACCGCTTTTTACGTTCAGGAGAAATAACAATCATCCGTTCAAACTCATCACATGATTACAAATCATTATCTTGTACATTTACTGGTTTCCCTTCTCCAAATATTTATTGGAAATTACAACATAAAGAAGACGTGATAGAAATACGGTCGAATATCCCAGGAAGCATATTTCAAACAACGGAAGTTGTCAAACGCACAAATAAGATGGCTCAAATTACAAACACTTTACATATTAAATTGGTTGAATTACTTGGTACAACATCCGTGTACTGTTTTGCAAATAACTCTCATGGAACGTCACATGAAGAATTTAAAATAAACCCAAGTAAGTATTGATTTGTCTGCTTTCTCCATTCTCAAATAAAAACCATTGAAGTGAAAGGTGTTGACCCCCAATATATGAAACAATTATGGACATGGAGGAGTAACGACGTGGAAAAAAAGAAGGTGCGTCACGATGTCGCATGTCAATTTGACGCAACACATCTTGATTGCAGAGAACCTAACTCTACCAATTTAAATGCTTTATAGTAAAGAGGCTTCAACATGACATGCGTAATGTCGACAAATCATCGTATTTTAAAGCTATGAAAAAAAAAATGGTGAGATACTGCCTGTCTATGTAAACAAAATTCTTATTTTCCACGATACTATATTTTAGATCTTAATATTGAAGACCACTCTGTTTATCGAATGTTCTGGAAGTCAGGAGAAGAAAAATCACAGAAAAATGCCCGAAAACATTGTCGAACACTCAATGGCAATTTGGCAAAGATTACAAAAAGCAAAACACAAATTGCTTTATCGGAAAAATTGAAGGCAATTGGAGCCAAAGTAGATGGTAATTTCATTTTTTTAATTTTTTTTTATTAAAATTTACTCTGAGCAAGGCCGGGGACAGGGCCTGAAAGGAACCAACTAACGGCTGCTCAATTGCAAAGAGCTGCAAAAAGATGTAGGGCCAGCAACTGCTCTCTAAAGGAAAAACATTCAAAACGGTACTAAACCTCCACGATAAAGTGCATGAAGTGATATCTGCCCTGTGCGATGGCACAACCATCTACCAGTTCTTAGCATATTTAAGACTCCTCATACGATACGAGGGAAATACCTTAGTAATATTCTGAAGCACGTACCTACAGGACAGTCGTCCTTTCTTGTGCTTAAAGCTGTAATAACAGAAAACATTTGCTCAAAAGAGTTCTGGAAAACTACCAATATATCTGAGTATTATTCTATTATTGTAATGTTATGTCAATAAAATATCATACACCAACCAATTTTGTGCCTGAAAAAGTAACAACATAAAACCCTCGGCTGCGCAGAGGTAATTTTAGATCAAATTATGCAACCACTACATAAAGACGTATTTTGAGCATTATAATAATACTACAGGAATTCAAAAAAAAATTCAATACGATTTCTGTAAGACGAAAATTTCGAATATTGACACATCACTCCCTTATTAAATATATTACTGCACAAGCACACTCACATCTTATTTTCATAGTTTACATCGGCGGATCCAGAACAATCAAAGATAACACTATACAATGGAAATGGGAGGACGATACATTTCTGTATAACGAAACAAAGAACGGAGAGTGAGTCAAGTACATATGTCGTGGTACCGATTCTGTTACATGTTTATTTCTTACTGAATTGAGGATGACACAAGCTATGCAATAGAAAATGTATTTGGGTTAATAAATCACACAAATGTTATTTTACATAGCTTCATATTTGCTAGATATGCCCGATAAAATTCCCTTAATACGAACAATACAGTTGAGTTAGGAATTTGAGGGCAACACTGCCACATGTTTCAAAACAAACAACATTTTAGCAGAATAAATTAATGACCCCGAAATATGCGTATACACTGTTTCACACCTTTACCTTCAATATTCATTGCGTATTTCTATCAATTCATTGCAAAAAGGTGGAGTGATCGATTAGAGAGAATTGTTGATCGAAGCTATGTTGGGTGGTTGAACGGAGAACCAAATGATATAAAATTTGATTGTTTAAAAATGTCATCGACTGATCAATGGCTCTGGAAAGATGTTCAATGTGATGCAAAACAAGGTTATATATGCGAAACACCCGGTAAATTTAATGTACTTTTTGTTAAAACATTTTCTGAACCATATGAAGATTTAATTGTTTTTTAAATGTATTAATATCTGGATTATAATTCACACAGTCACAGAAACGTTGATTGATGTTGTGATTGAAAAATGCAATACTGGGATAGACGTCACTTTCTCCTCTCCACGTGAGTCGATTGGCGTTAAACACAGGTAAAATATTAAAGATCTAGGCATATGCTTCTGATTTTATACGGGTAATGCATACAGGCGTTTTGTGACATATGTTTTGACTTTTGTTTGCAAAAAAGAGAGTAAGTTAACAACTTTACGATGTTAAAACAATAAAAAATTACAATGATTTCAATTTTTTATTAAGAAATAAATTGTTTCTTTCACAGTTTTAGTGTCGTTTTAATTTAATATATTTTTATTCTTTGTAGTAATAGTACACGTAATTTTTGGGGCCTAATCTGCGAATTTAATCGAATTAAAGATTATTATCAATTTTTCAGGTTTGAAATGCTCGATGCCATTGCAGGACACGTAATACAGATCCAAGAAATAGTACCTGAACGTACAAATAACTCAATCGTCATGAACAATTTGAAATACTCAACTATGTATAAATTAAGGGTATGTGATTTTCCGTGCTTAATAGAATCATGTTGAGAATTCAGTAAAAATAGAATATCATGGAGGTAATATCTTGAATATATTTGTTACTCTGCGTAACTATGACCATTTTTTATTTTATTTTTTAGATTATCGTGTGTCCACAAGAATGCATATATAAACAGATAAAAGAGTATGATGTCACAACCTCGAGTACCGAACAGGAAAATCCATGCAGTATTGGTATTGAAAAATATATACTTAGCAAATCTATAGAATATACTTTCTTTACTGAATAATAAACTACGTCTGAGCATGTGCTGTCGATAAGGAATTTTTGAAAATTTACATGTATGCTCGTCACTATATTGTAGAAAGGTGTCATTTTCATTCATTCTTTTTCTTTCACTTTTTTCTCAAACATTAAATAAATGTGATATTTTTTTCTCTAAGGTGACATCAAAAATACAGCTGTAGCTGATAAAGATAACTTATCAACAATCTTTGTGTCGACTTTCCTTGGAACTTTAGTGTTATTATTATCGTTCACCACAGCGTGGCTGGGAATTAAACTAAGGTTTGATGTTACTTTAAAACTATTTCTCTATATTGATAGTATTGGTTAGCACAGAGAAAGGAGAACTTAAACCAATTATTGTAAAGAAAGTTTTGGGGGTCCATAAAATATTCTTCTTACTTAAGTTACAACGTATGATTTTTTACACAGATCCCGGTATATAATTTCTATTCTAGGATGACCCGAGAAAAGGAACGTGAAATTGAATGGTATTTTACTATTACCTGCCAAAAGCCACAACCAACACTATCACATCTTGTAACATCATTGATTTACTGTACAGATGTCGCAACGTCAATCAAAAAATGGAAGAAAGGGTGTTGGATGCAGCACCTCAGCCATACCAAACGACATATATCGGAAAAGAAAGCGCTAGTAGCGCTAGCAACGGTAAAGACAACGAAAATGTACTCGCCAACCCTTATATGTATGAAAACTCGCCATCCTTCCAGAATGAGGTAAAGAACTCTGTGGGTATGATAAGGGAGGAAAATCCTGGAGCAAGTTCTGAATATGAAACAGCAATGATAGCGAGAGAAAATGCGGCTGATATGACTACATATGAAGAAGTGCGTGTCTCAAAATAATATATTTTGATTATATTAAAGAATAAACAATATTGTTGAGAATCTTTTTTTTTTTGAATTCTTTAGCATTGCAAAATAAGAATTTATTATTTTATGAAATAAAGTTAACCAGTGTAATTGAGAAGATGGGCATCTTGTCACATTATTAACAACTAAGCACCACTTTTTCCCCAGGTTCCAGCCAGTTTATTCATGATTTTTCTATGAACAATCGCTAGTTAGCCTAATTATTATCAAGTGCTGCTTACATTTTAGAATAGTGCAAAATCCAATTTAATAAGTAATTACTTTGACTACGCCAGCGCGCATTCACAGCAACTTTCAATAGGGACCAAAAGATTATCGGGAGAATGAATAGTTTAACGTCTTTTTTGATACCTATTGCACTGTCGACCTGGTTTCCGTTATTCTGCATAGGATAGTAGGATACTGCAATTGACACTGGTCAAGTGTGGTCAATTCTATGTAAAAGTACATAGTTTACCTAGTATACTTTGTTTACCGAGTTTATTTTCAAAATACCTTTACCTAGTTTCGCTGATATCAGATTCACCTACCATAACTTTTACACTGTTTTTTATTTAAAGTTTCACCTGGTGAGTTTACTAGGTAAAATACGTGAATTCACCTAATTTTTAACTTGGTACCGAGTTTAGATACTATGTCATTTATATTTTCATTAAAAAAAAATATATCAAAATCGATTATTCGTAGATTTTAACGTTAAAAACAATTAAAAATGTCGCCAATGTAGTCAAACACCAATTAACTGGTTTAGCGTGTTTTGAATTTAGATACTACCTAGTTTCAAAAGCGAATGTAGGTTACCTAATAATACTTTACCAAGTTTTGTGCTAAATTCGTTGTACGTCACAAAAGCAGATACTGGTTATACTATGATGATGGTGAGTTGACTGACTGTCTTTTTTTGCCAAATTTGTAAAGCTTTCAGCTATATACTATTTCCGCGTCCAATTTTGCAATTATAATTATAGCACAACCAGTATTTAAAAAAATGAAAAACTAGATTAGCAGATCAAAAAATCCGTACAACGAATCATGACCGGCTACCCACACATTAGTACTGATTTCACGTTCAGTTTTAAAATGTATAGTGGATAGGTTTCGTCATATTTGATCAACAAAAACCCTTTTCCATGGCGCGATCCACGACTGGCGTATGCAGCGACTATATTGGTGGGAGATAATTTCTCCTGACAGGGCCTCCCTTATCAAGAAGTTCTACAGATATGAGGTAAACAAACCATCTTAAGAAGTAGTAGAGAGTTCGTACTCTCGTCCAAGGTAAATACCACTCACTGAATTCAATAATAAAAGTTCAGTGACATGACATGTTTTCTACTCAGCAATGCGGCTGCTAGTTTTTCATATTTTATGACGCGTTCAAACAAAGCTAATTGCCTCCAGTCCCGTACACCCAGTACCATAGGACGTGGTTCTACGAATCTCACGACAAGCAATTTCACTATTAGTTTTTCTAATATTCGTTGGTTGAGGGGAAGTTTCTGAATCATTCATTGGGAAGTGAGACCAACCTTAATCTCTCTGGAATCTTGTTTTCAGATTTTGGTGAGGAGTGTTACTACCTCCCATTCGCAAGTATTCCTCTACGCACATGCACGAACTTGCTGTCTACCTACATTCGTGACAAAATCATATCTTAAATTCAGAAAGTCGCTTCTGACATCAAATCTATTTTCATTCTTCTTTTGATGTGCACCGTCAGCCCAGGTTTGCTCTGTCTTGGACGATATATCGTTGCAAGTGGAAACGATTCCAATGTCTAGTCCATCTATCAAATTAGTCGCCATTCGTCGAGATTTGAACTCCCATCGCAAACCTGGTTAAATTCAGCTGCAACTGACGTGGCCGGAATGAAAACTCATAGTTATTCCATTAGCGAGTCCGTGACTCAGATAGCGGAACTTATGACTCGGATTCCTGTCAACCCGTATCACGCTCCTTCCTGACTGGAACTCTCTTTTGTTTCGGTTCCAGGAAGTATATCCTCCTTGGTCCAAACCATCTCGTGATACCTGCAACCACGTTACCCTGCAGCTGAAGTTGAAAACTCCGACTCATATAACCAAATAGTCACTTTTCCATCGCCCTTGTTAATTACAAGTGCGGTGACTGGCATTCTTTCCATAATTTTCTCCGCGATCAACCGGGTTGTCTTCTTATTGTTTGCGCGATAAAAATTGCAGAGTGGATACGCGTTGGAAACGATGTACTCATTCCCCATCGAAGATTCCAGATAAAGCCCAGGGCTGCCCTGTGGTTTTCACTCGAATGCTCCCCGGCAATAGCGTTAAACAATCGACACTTCCACCGCTATCGCCAACCCAATAATATTAGAAAAAATATTCAAGAATGTTCGGAGTAATTGTAAAAAAGAGTTTCAGCTGTGCTACGGCGAGATACATCGACTCGATCACTGCAAAAACATAGCTCCAGAAATTTCTGAAAGAAAATAAATAATATTTAAAACAGGGGTAACTCAAGTATCCCTTTCAAAAAGGGTCTCGAAATATTGCTTTCTCCATGGCCAAAGCATAGTTGTTGGCTAATGTATTCTAACTGCAACTTGGATTCAATCCCTAATATACCTGATTTCACAAACCATACTACCTTTGGATGGACAGAATGTCGGTACCTCACTTTTTCTCTCTTCGTCTCTGGAGTAATACAATTCGGTTCAAATGTATCTCCCCACCCCGATAACATTCCATCTGTTGTTCTGAAAATCTTATCGACTTAGCTATTCTCTATTTTGGCAAAATTATTCAATAAATCAAAAAGAATCTAAAAGAATGAACATGATATCTGGAAATTTACATCCATTGTCCTGGTTTTCACAAACTTTTATGATCGAACTGATACCAACAAGTCGCGATCCATTATCAGCCGTTTGCCAATCATCAGTAAAATATTCGAATCGACAATAAATGATAAAATTTCAGGACACCTAGAGTCCATTTGCCTCCTCACTGACGATTTCGGTTTCCGCCGTTGTCGTTCTGCAGCCGACTTGTTGGCAATGATGGCTGGGTCAATTTATTGAGTTCTTCGTCGTTGTGGGGACCGTGGAGGCGGATAGGGCTAGCCACCTTGGTTTATGGCGGAGAGTGCAGTCATGCGAGATATATCCTGCATTGTTCTCGGTGATAAAATCTTTTTGTCCAATCGAAGAATTGTCGTCGTTTTGGGTTCAGGAAACATTCAGGAACCTGCTCCATTTAACCCGGTGTACCTCGGCCCGGCTTTATTCTTGTCCAATATTGATGACTTGCTTGCTGTGTGACATGGTGATTTGCGTTGGTTGACATTGTTGCTCTATTTTCGTGTACTATAGGGAGATCTGATGCGGCGGCGGATGGCTTTTGCAAAATTGCTTGAATTCGACATAGCCAGAGTGGGTGGGGTAACAGAATGAATGTGGCTCTCCGCTCTGAAGGAACTGGAGTTTTGACAATTAATTGTTTCAATCAGGCACACGAATCACAGGTATCTCTTTGCGATGGTGGAGGGTATTTACACACTCTTATCTCCGGACTCACAGTTTATGTGAATTTGGGTTGGAGTTACTGTGCCACTATTGTTGCCTGTGAGGCCACATTAAGGGTCGGTTCCCTGTATTGGGCTCGATAATGTCTTAAGCCCGGGAGCATACTTCATTTTTGCAGGTTTCTTGTTCAACCCGACATGGAATATTGTTGTCAGATCTAAGATTGTTATGCGGTCACAGTTCTAAATGTGTTTAATCGCGTTCAACGGCGTGCGGTCGGTATAATTGGTCCCAAGCTTTCTTCGGGTCTGCTGGGCTTGTCGCAACGTTGTCTCGCTTTGTTTTTTCTACAGATATTGTGGAAAGTGTCTAGCAATAAAATGCTTTTAAAGCAGCGCATTGCGCATTTGCGGTTCCTTTCTTGTGCTGCCACCAACCTTGATTTCTCCTGCCATCAGGTAATGTCGCAGCGTGAAATAGCAGTAGCCCGCTGGCTTTGAACTTTGACTTTGTGAATAACAGCAAAAAACATCCTCGAGATGCAATTTTTTATTTTAAAGCGATACTTGTGGAGTTACAACGCACCCCATATTATTCCGTATATGCTACTAAATTGGATAGATTCATCATTTCTGGAAAGATAGTTTATTACTTTTATCAAAGCAATTTCAGCACTGTGGGTGACAACTTACAGAAAAATGAAAGCAATACCACAAGGC
>OZ023139.1:19852387-19922819 GCA_963675895.2 Styela plicata | reverse complement strand
TTATCATCAGTTCGATCACCAAAGTTTGTGAAAACCGAGACAATGGATGTACATTTCCAGATATCATAAAATGCGCATTCTTTCTAGAGGATAGTTCAGGCGATAAGATTTCTAAAGCATCAGATAGAATGCTATCGGGGTCGGTATGTGCATTTAAATTCGAGTTTGGCAATTACTCCAAAGACAAGGGGCGAGGTTAACGACATTCTGGAATTTATCTGGCTTTATCTGGAATCTTCAATGAATAATATATACATCGATTCCCAAGCGTATCCACTCTGCGATTTCTTACACGTAAGCAATAAGAAATAATCCACGGTAGATCGCGGAGAAAACTATGAAAAGGTTGCCAGTCACGACACTTGTAATTAAGAAGTCGGAGTTTTCAACTTCAGCTACAAGGTTACTAGGGCTTGGCAATTCGATTCGGTGATTCTAATCAATTCAAAGTACAGATTTTTTGGATTAATCGTGGATCGGTGAGAGGAGCAAAAACTTGCTAAAAGAAGTGGAATTTTATTTTTATTTTTAACAACAAAATCGAATGTATTTTGTCGTTAAAGTGAACATTTTCGCACCTAGACTGGAGTTGGATTGAAAATACGTCGCTTTTGAGTTTGTTTTTCTCAATATTTGCAATTTTTAAACGTAGATTCCCTAATTATCATAATGAACACAATAATAGTAACAGTTAAAATAAGAACAGCAATTCTATCCGATTCGAAAAAACTATCCGAATCAGATTCAAATTTTGAATGATTTGGTTTTGCCCAGAAAACATGAACAAGACATCGAAATCTTGACCACTTGCAAGGATGTATAGCCCAAGACAGAGCAAATGTAGGTCGAGGGCGAACTTTACACGAAGAATTTGAAACAGCGTTGAAGTCAGGAGCGACATTGGCAATCACAGATATTATTATATAGTAAAAGTCAAATGCACGAGCTATAGGCAGATTGAAGACAGCAAATTCATGCTTGTGCTTGAGTAACCCTCAACCCCGAAATCTGAAAACAAGATTCCACAATTGGGTTTGGTCCCACAGAGGCCAGAAACTTCTCCTCAGCCCACGAATAATAGAAAAACAAATAGTGAAATTGCTTGCCGTGAGATTCTTAGAACCCCACCCCATGTTACTGGGTATGTGGGACAGGGAGCCATTGGCTTTGTTTGAACGCCTCATAAAATATGAAAATCCAGCGGCCGCATGCCCAGTAGAAAACATGCCATAGGAACTAAACAGTTATTATCGAATTCACTGAGTGGTATTTACCGTGGACGAGCGTACGAACTCTCCACTACGTCTTAATATGGTTTACATTCTGTCTGTAGAAGTTCTTAATGAGGGAGACCCTATCAGGAGAAATTATCTACCACCAGTATAGCGCCGCATACGTCCATCTTGGATCGCCCCATGGAAGCGCGCAAGGTGAGTTTGAAAGATTGAATCATCGATGTGATGCATATATTATTAATTAAGCGTTTTAGTTGATCAAATACGACGAAACTTGCCCACTATTCATTTTTAAACTGAACGTGGAATCAGGACTAATGTGTGGTTAGTCAGTCGTAATTCGTTGTGTGGGCTTTTTGCTCTCTAAGCTAATTTTTACTTTATTTCTAACTCTGGTTCTGCTATAACTACCATTGCAAAATTGAACGTTGAAAAGATATTTAGTCAGGAGCTTTGCAAATTTGGCAAAACGAGACAGTCAGTCCACTCACCATCATCACATTATAACCAGTATCTGCTTTTGTGACTTACAACGAATTTAGCACAAAACTTGGTAAAGTATTATTAGGTAACCTACATTCACTTTCGAAACTAGGTAGTATCCAAATTCAAAACACTCTAAACCAGTTAATTGTTGTTTGATTGCATTGACGACTTTTTAAACAGTTTTTAACGTTAAAATTTTCGAATAGCATATTTTTATATCTTTTTTAAAAGAAAATATAATTTAACTAATTTTCTAAACTCGGTACCTAATTAAAAATTAGGTGAATTCACGTATTTTACATAGTAAATTCACCAGGAATAATTTAAATAGAAAACTGTGTAAAAGTTATGGTAGGTGAATCTGGTATCCGTGGAACTAGCTAAAATTATTTTGAAAATAAACTGGGTAAACAAAATACACTAGGTAAACTATGTACTTTTACATAGAATTGACCACACTTGACCAGTGTCAATTGCAGGATCCTACTTTATGCAGAATAACGAAAACCAGGTCGACATTGCAATAGGTTTCAAAAAAGACGTTAAACCATTCATTCTCCCAATAATCTTTTGGTCCCTATTGAGCGTTGCTGTAAATGCGCGCAGGCGTAGTCAAAGTAATTACTTATTGAATTGGATTTTGCACTATTCTAAAATGTAAGCAGCACTTGATAATAATTAGGCCATCTAGCGATTGTTTATATAAAAATCACGAATAAACTGGGGAGACCCTGGGGAAAAAGTGTTGCTTAGTTGCTAATATTGTAACAAGATGCCCATCTTCCCAATTACACTGGTTAACTTTATTTCATAAAATAATAAATTCTTATTTTGCAATGCCAAATGATTCAAAAAAAAAAAAGATTCTCAACAATATTGTTTATTCTTTAATATAATCAAAATATATTATTTTGCGACACGCACTTCTTCATATGTAGCCACATTAGCCACGTTTTCTCTCGTTATCATTACTGGTTCATATTCAGAACTTGTTCCAGGGTTTTCTTCCTTTACCATACCCACAGAGTTCTTTACCATATTCTGGTAGGATGGTGAGTTTTCATACATATAAGGGTTGACGGGCACATTTTCGTTGCCTTCACCGTTGCTAGCTTTACTAACTTTTTCTTTTCCGATATATGTCGTTTGGTATGGCTGAGGTGCTGCATCCAATACCATTTCTTCCATATTTTCATTGACGTTGCGATATCTGTACAGAAAATCAATGATGTTAAAAGATGTGCAAGTGTTCGTTGTGACTTTTAGGAGGTAATAGTAAATTTTATTTTATTTTTTTATAGCCACCTCTTAGAGTGGATCACCCTGCCCAAGTCCCTGTAACAGCGGCCAATTATAGACGGACAGGGTTACAATTGCTGGAAAGATATGATCTTTTCCTGTTCGGCTTAGCCTACCCAAGTTATTTCATCCTGGGTTGAGTGGTAGATATGAATAAGCGAGCCGGACTCGTCGGGACTCGAACCCGAAATTCTCAAAACTGCGATGCCAACATGTTTAACCACTAGGCCATCGCGCCCACAAAATACCAATCAATTTCACGATCCTTTTCATGGGTCATCCTAGAACATAAATTATGCACCGATATCTGTGTAAAAAATCACTAATGTGCAAAGATGTATTGTTGGTTGTGGCATATAGGTTGTAACTTAAGTAAGAAAGATATTTTATGAAGCCCTTAAGTTTCTTCACAATATTTGGTTTGAGTTCTCCACTCTCTGTGCTAACGCAGTATAAACCAATACTATCAATAGCGAAATAGTTTTAAAGTAGCATCAAACCTTAGTTTAAATCCCAGGCACGCAGTGGTGAACGATAATATTAAAACTAAAGTTCCAAGTAAAGTCGACACAACGATTGTTGATAAGTTATCTTTATTTGCCTCAGTTGTATTTTTATCACCTTGGAGAAACAAATATCACATTTATTTAATGTTTGAGAAATATGAGAGAAAATGAATGAATGAAAAGGACACCTTTCTACAATATAGTGACTAGCATACATGTAAATTTTCAAAAATTCTTTATCGAGAGCACGAATGCCTACTCTAATATTCAATAAAGAAAGCGTATTCTATAGATTTGCTAAGTATATATTTTAAAATACCTATACTGCATGAATCGTCCTGTTCGGTACTCGAGGTTGTGACATTATACTCTTTTATCTGTTTATATATGCATTCTTGTGGACACACGATAATCTAAAAAATATAAAAAATGGTCATGGTTACGAAGAGTAATAAATGTATTCAAGGTATTACCTCCATGATATTCTATTTTTACTGAATTCTCAACATGATTCTATTAAGCACGGAGAAACACATACCCTTAATTTATACATTGTTGAGTATTTCAAATTGTTAATGACGATTGAGTTATTTGTACGTTCAGGTACAATTTCTTGGATCTGTATTACGTGTCCTGCAATGGTATCGAACATTTCAAACCTGAAAAAATGATAATAATCTTTAATTCGATTAAATTCGTAGATTAGGCCCCAAAATTACGTGTACTATTACTACAAAAAATAAAAATATATTAAATTTACACGATACTTGAATTATGAAAGAAACAATTTATTTCTTATTGAAATAAAATTAAAATCATTGTAGTATTTTATTGTTTTAACATCGTAAAGTTGTTAACTTACTCTCTTGTTTTGAAAAACAAAAGTCAAAGAATATGTCACAAAACGCCTGTATGCATTAACCATATAAAATCAGGAACATATGCGTAGATCTTAAATATTTTACCTGTGTTTAACGCCAATCGACTCACGTGGGGAGGAGAAAGTGACGTTTATCCCAGTATTGCATTTTTCAATCACAACATCAATCAACGTTTCTGTAACTGTGTGGATTATATTCCATATATTAATACATTTAAAAAACAATTAAATATTTATATGGTTCAGAAAATGTTTTAACAAAAAGTACATTAAATTTACCGGGTGTTTCGCATATATAACCTTGTTTTGCATCACATTGAACATCTTTCCAGAGCCATTGATCAGTCGATGACATTTTTAAACAATCAAATTTTATATCATTTGGTTCTCCGTTCAACCACCCAACATAGCTTCGATCAATAATTCTCTCTAATCGATCACTCCACCTTTTTGCAATGAATTGATAGAAATACGCAATGAGAATTGAAGGTAAAGGTGTGAAACAGTGCATACGCATATTTCGGGGTCATTTATTTATTCTGCTAAAATGTTTTTTGTTTTGAAACATGTGGCAGTGTCGCCCTCAAATTCCTAACTCAATTGTATTGTTCGTATTAAGGGAATTGTATCGGGCATATCTAGCAAATATGAAGCTATGTAAAAAAACATTTGTGTTATTTATTTACCCAAATACATTTTCTATTGCATAGCTTGTGTCATCCTCAATTCAGTAAGAAATAAACATGTAACAGAATCGGTACCACGACATATGTACTTGACTCACTCTCCGTTCTTTGTTTCGTTATACAGAAATGTATCGTCCTCCCATTTCCATTGTATAGTGTTATCTTTGATTGTTCTGGATCCGCCGATGTAAACTATGAAAATAAGATGTGAGTGTGCTTGTGCAGTAATATATTTAATAAGGGAGTGATGTGTCAATATTCGAAATTTTCGTCTTACAGAAATCGTATTGAATTTTTTTTTGAATTCCTGTAGTATTATTATAATGCTCAAAATACGTCTTTATGTAGTGGTTGCATAATTTGATCTAAAATTACCTCTGCACAGCCGAGGGTTTTATGTTGTTACTTTTTCAGGCACAAAATTGGTTGGTGTATGATATTTTATTGACATAACATTACAATAATAGAATAATACTCAGATATATTGGTAGTTTTCCAGAACTCTTTTGAGCAAATGTTTTCTGTTATTACAGCTTTAAGCACAAGAAAGGACGACTGTCCTGTAGGTACGTGCTTCAGAATATTACTAAGGTATTTCCCTCGTATCGTATGAGGAGTCTTAAATATGCTAAGAACTGGTAGATGGTTGTGCCATCGCACAGGGCAGATATCACTTCATGCACTTTATCGTGGAGGTTTAGTACCGTTTTGAATGTTTTTCCTTTAGAGAGCAGTTGCTGGCCCTACATCTTTTTGCAGCTCTTTGCAATTGAGCAGCCGTTAGCTGGTTCCTTTCAGGCCCTGTCCCCGGCCTTGCTCAGAGTAAATTTTAATAAAAAAAAATTAAAAAAATGAATTTACCATCTACTTTGGCTCCAATTGCCTTCAATTTTTCCGATAAAGCAATTTGTGTTTTGCTTTTTGTAATCTTTGCCAAATTGCCATTGAGTGTTCGACAATGTTTTCGGGCATTTTTCTGTGATTTTTCTTCTCCTGACTTCCAGAACATTCGATAAACAGAGTGGTCTTCAATATTAAGATCTAAAATATAGTATCGTGGAAAATAAGAATTTTATTTACATAGACAGGCAGTATCTCACCATTTTTTTTTTCATAGCTTTAAAATGACGATGATTCGTCGACATTACGCATGTCATGTTGAAGCCTCTTTTCTATAAAGCATTTAAATTGGTAGAGTTAGGTTCTCTGCAACAAGATGTGTTGCGTCAGATTGACATGCGACATCGTGACGCACCTTCTTTTTTTCCACGTCGTTACTCCTCCATGTACATAATTGTTACATATATTGGGGGTCAACACCTTTCACTTCAATGGTTTTTATTTGAGAATGGAGAAAGCAGACAAATCAATACTTACTTGGGTTTATTTTAAATTCTTCATGTGACGTTCCATGAGAGTTATTTGCAAAACAGTACACGGATGTTGTACCAAGTAATTCAACCAATTTAATATGTAAAGTGTTTGTAATTTGAGCCATCTTATTTGTGCGTTTGACAACTTCCGTTGTTTGAAATATGCTTCCTGGGATATTCGACCGTATTTCCATCACGTCTTCTTTATGTTGTAATTTCCAATAAATATTTGGAGAAGGGAAACCAGTAAATGTACAAGATAATGATTTGTAATCATGTGATGAGTTTGAACGGATGATTGTTATTTCTCCTGAACGTAAAAAGCGGTGCGATATTAAATCATTATTCTCCTACCAAGATTTGCGAGATTGCAATCGTAGGTGAAAATCTTACAAAAAAGTTCTGTAAACATTTTGCAAGCACTCATGATTACATACCACAAATAAGATTGGTTTTTCGTGAGAGCATATGCTCAGGGTGAATTTTCTTGTTTAGACATTCCATTCTATTTTACTAAATGATGTATGGAGTACGCCTAGAAAGTCATTTTACCGAATTTATACCTCGAAAGCTCAATGGATTGAATGTGATGAACTACTTACTTGTCCATCTTGCTTCATTAAAATCCTGGTTCCATAAGTGAATGGTGTGACAATTGACCATGAATGAGATAATATATTGGGCATATATTAAATAAAGTAAAGTTTTTTTATTTTGCAAAAATACAAGTTTATTATTTGAAGTACTTACAAGTGGTTTTGCTAATTCCATAATTATTAACAACAATAAACCCTAATTTCTGTGGATTGACAAGCTTACCTCTCAAGATGAATTCCTGAACCGATTTATACTCAACTCCGGCTATAATATTGGTAGCTTGACAAGAATAAACTCCAACATCCTCACTTGAAGCTTGATCAACATGTAATTTTGCGTAATTATCATGATAAGTTTGATAAACTCTGGTTGATGTATCTAGTTTTATCAGAGTATCATCTTTGTACCATTGTATCGTAGGTGAAGGAAATCCGGAAGCAAAGCACTTTATTATATTATAAGTATCGTTCACTGGAAAGGATAAAGTGGGCGGATCCACGTGCGTAATATTTGCAAATTCTGAAAAGCAAAATTAAATACGTTAATTTGAAATATAAGTCTGCTAAGAAGATGTTTGACGACAAAAATAGGAATGGTAGGAACATCCCAAGGGCATATGTAACGTCATACAAGCGTCGACTTTAGCAGATAAAAAGGCTGAAGTCAATTTGCTCATGATGTACTTAGCTGCTGGTGCTTTATATTATGTAAAGCAGACGGAAGATTTGCGAGATTGCAATCGTAGGTGAACATCTAACAAAAAAGTTCTGTAAACATTTTGCAAGCACTCATCATTACATACCACATATGAGATTGGTTTTTCGTGAGAGCATATGCTCAGGGTGAATTTTCTTGTTTAGACATTCCATTCTATTTTACTAAATGATGTATGGAGTACGCCTAGAAAGTCATTTTACCGAATTTATACCTCGAAAGCTCAATGGATTGAATGTGATGAACTACTTACTTGTCCATCTTGCTTCATTAAAATCCTGGTTCCATAAGTGAATGGTGTGACAATTGACCATGAATGAGTTAATATATTGGGCATATATTAAATAAAGTAAAGTTTTTTTATTTTGCAAAAATACAAGTTTATTATTTGAAGTACTTACAAGTGGTTTTGCTAATTCCATAATTATTAACAACAATAAACCCTAATTTCTGTGGATTGACAAGCTTACCTCTCAAGATGAATTCCTGAACCGATTTATACTCAACTCCGGCTATAATATTGGTAGCTTGACAAGAATAAACTCCAACATCCTCACTTGAAGCTTGATCAACATGTAATTTTGCGTAATTATCATGATAAGTTTGATAAACTCTGGTTGATGTATCTAGTTCTATCAGAGAATCATCCTTGTACCATTGTATCGTAGGTGAAGGAAATCCGGAAGCAAAGCACTTTATTATATTATAAGTATCGTTCACTGGAAAGGATAAAGTGGGCGGATCTACGAGCGTAATATTTGCAAATTCTGAAATGCAAAATTAAATACGTCAATTTGAAATATAAGTCTGCTAAGAAGATGTTTGACGACAAAAAATAGGAATGGTAGGAACATCTCAAGGGCATATGTAACGTCATACAAGCGTCGACTTTAGCAGATAAAAAGGCTGAAGTCAATTTGCTCATGATGTACTTGGCTGCTGATGCTTTATATTATGTAAAGCAGACGGAATATTTCGATCAATGATATTGTTAACTATTCTGGGGAATTTCCCAAGTTGAAACTAAGTTTTGTGAAGATTTTGACTCGCTGACTTTGTCGCAATTTTTACGTGTTTAACAAGATTACCAATTCGTGATTAGACTTGCTTAGTGTTTGCTTCAAGTGCGAGATGCTCTTCGCTTTGGAGACAACTTTCGCATGTACATCATGGGGGCGAGGGTTACTTATAATCATTATTTGCCACAATCGGTTTATACAATTTCAATATTCGAAATTTTTTCTAAGAATCTTCTACGGGTGAGTTATAGTTTAGTTATGATTTAGAAATGTACCATGTCCGAGCCACATTCAATTATTCATCATAAAGCATATCAATTTTGATATACTTTTCGCGGTTAAGTGTGAAGGTATACTTTAAACAAATATGATTAGTATTTTGATATTGATATGATATAATGCATAATGTTGATGCTGCATGACGGCTTTTTATTAAGTACAAATTTAGTATCGAACTCTGAACGCAGGAAACTGCCTTTTATAATCTTGTGCATAGTTTATTCCATTGAATCCCTATTATCGTTAACACCCAAGCCAACGTATACTCATGTGCGATCTAAACCGTAAACCACGCAAATGAGAAAAATTTAATAAAAATAATGCCAAACAATAATGCTAAATTTCCTCATACCTGCAACGAAAACATTGATAGATGTCGATATGTAGTAAGCATTTAGGTTTGACTCAGGATCTGCACGGAATATGATGCTTCCTTCGGTTGATTTCGTAAATGGTCCAAGTTTGATATCAGTTGAGTTTCCAACGTTTCGCTGAGTTGAAATTACAGTAGAAAAGCCTGGATCATTGTAAACTCGTATTCTTACAGGTCCGTGAATACTGTGAATATCGAGTTTAACGTTGATGCTTTTTCCGAGTCCGACAGTGTAGTTTTGTTTTGTAGTTGCTATATTTATTGGAGCTGCAAATAAAATTAATGCAGTAAAATCACATAAATTGCATTCTGCAACTCCTCAGCTACATGTGCATAAGCAGGAGCACGATTGCGAAATGAATCATTAAATACGTAATACAACAAAACTGTCACCGTCGATCTTTTCGAGATGTAAACTATTTATCTTTTATTTCGAACATTATGCAAATGCAATATCATGAGAAATTGTATTGCATTGCAAAAAGATAAAGACATTTTACACAGAAATCAATAGTGAGTAGGATTACTAGCATTTTATGTTGCACAATACTGTATTACTTGCTGATTACAGTAAGTAAGTATATATATTTACTAGTCTCGCAATTGTCACCACTGAATCCAGCCAAACATTTGCAACTTCTCTGACATCCAATTTCAACACATGTGCCCGAGTATAAACATGGTGATGCTGAACATATGCCGATCACTGAAATCAAAAAGATTTATTTTTAAATACAAATTTTGGAAGTATGTTCGTGGCTGGGCATATTCGAACTGTATTGAATTCGAAGGGTTTTAAAGTACCGTAATATATATGCACACGCCCCCCTTTTTCTTTTAATATTTTAATCTACCCAATATCATAAACATGGATTGATAAAGTCTATAGCTGAAAATTCACTAATTAAGATAAAAAAATTCTAATATTTAGAATCGAGCTGAATTGCACAGCCCTCGCTGTAGCTCAACTTCATCGTAAAAAAAAAACATCTCACTTGATATTTCGCACGCGTATCCTCGTTTGCTTGAGTCTTCTTTATTTATCCATTTCATATTATCTCTTGTTGTCAGGAATGAGGTCATCAACAAATGTCCCTTTCCCTCAGATACTGATGACCATGCCCACTTTCCTTTAGTAATAATAGTTCCGTCAAGCCACAACCACTTATTGGTGGGTTTATAAGCTCCAATCCATAATTCAATTGTCCCCCCTTGACCTCCATATTGATCTATTAATTTACTTTCAACAAGATCTTGTATTTCATTTGTTTTCATCATTGCTAATGATCCTCCCAAACTTATACAAGTTGTGTTTGCGTCAGTAATTGTAACTCTGTCGTCTTTGTTTGCATGGTATTTACAACTACCGTTGACTATATACACCCGTTCTACAAATTAACAAAATGAAAAATCTATCAGAATTTTTATTCTCAACTACATTATGAAAAATATCTCCTTGATCTCAGTAAAAAATACCGATTATTTTTTTTGTAACAGGTAACAAAAAAATCAATGAAGTGGTCGAGTGCATTTCAACAGTCTAACAGTTATCTCAAACAACTCTGTATATTCTGTTACAACGGTTCAGTTATGTTTCGGTTGTTTTTTCTTTGGTTTACTGGTTTACATGGCATGTAACTCCATGTCATGGTTAATATCATTCAGAAGCTGCAAACAGCATTGAAGTAAAACAAAATACTTTTCTTTCCATTTTATCATTTCTTTTCATTTTTAGTCAAATTTATGAATAATATATCAAGAAACAAAAAAGAAGCAACAACAATGGTATTTTATCGCAGATAGCATATACCTTCACAAGTGCTTCCGTTGAATGCCGGTAGACAAGTACAATTGTAGTAAGGCGGGGAGTACGAAATGTGACAAGTTGCTCCATTCTTACACGGTGATGAGTCGCAGGCATCTAAAATCCAAAAAATATGAATGTTGCTTTGTTCATATAACATATTTTGAATCCAAGTTTTCAAAAACCCGCAATCTCTAGAGTAAAGTATGGAAACACATTAGGTTGTGTCTAGAGTGTAATGACTTGGGTAGATCGCATGACTAATGGTGGAAATACCTTTTTAGCCAACTATGTCCATTAACAGCATATACTTAGCAAGCATACCATTGATGGCGGTTTTGTAATTTTGAAAATATACAACGTACGGTGAAATAAATAACGTTTTCACGGTGTATGGAATGCATGAGAATGCCCACACGGAAATTTTTCAAACAAGTTCCTAATAGCACCAAAACGTTTTTATGGTAATAACGTAACAAGGGCAAGTTTCTTTTTACGAACCAAAACGATCTTAATTATTCTAGTGAGACTTTGTCTAGAATTTTTTGCTTCAGGGATTATTAAACGCTTTTTATATTTCGTTCGCGATCGAATATACTTCGAAAGACTGCTTTTTCAGTTATCGAAATCATTTTATCAGCTATAGTAGAATAGACATGTCATTAACTAAATAAATTTACCTGATATGGTTAATTCTAAAGAAGAAATTCTCGTGTAGGACGAACTGCCTTGAGGACTGATTTCAAATGTGTACGTTGTTGATGGCGATGAATAGTCGACCGGACCTATTCTTATTACATTTGTAGTTGATGGATTGCTACTTGTAATGTCATCAATATTTATAGTTTGAACGTTGATTTTGTCGGGGGTTATAATATCTACTCTCACGTCTCCATCGTAGGAAGTTATATTGAGGGTAACATCGATGCTTTGTCCTCTTTTAATACTCGGTGTTGCCGTACTAGTGGAAAGAGTCAATAGATCTGGAAATATGAACAACATGATAATCTTACTTTTGAGAAACTTCAAAATCTGCACTGTGAATTAGATTATTTTTTGTTGTTGCTGAAAAGAAATACCATCGAGAAGTATCTTAAATCGTTCAGTTCCCACTATAAACAAGAGTATTAAAAATTGTTTTGTACCAAATCTCCTATTCCAAATATCCCATAATATTTTTTATGTCGTTTGTGTAACTTATGGTACGTGCAATTTTTATTTTTATTGGCAACCACTTGATACGAGTGCTTTATTGCATCACGGACGACCTTGAAGATCCGATTCGGAAAATTTCGTTCGAACATGTTTTGTTCAGTATCGGTTACTGGTGGATCGCACTGCTGAAGCGCGGTCCATCTGTAACTCATGCTTGAAGAAATAAATTTGCTAATATTCTCGTACATCGATCATATATGTTGACTGATTTCGAATTTGCCTTTCACAATGGCCAGTTTTTGTTCTTGGGTATTACTTTGGAGTCCAGTGTGTGATAGTATAATTATTAAGCGACTGATTAAAAAACAATGAATGATAACCCTAATACTGTTCGAAACTAAAAAATGTTAACGCTCGCACTGTAAAATTGACAATCCCAATGTATTGAATACTACCTGTAATCTGGAGACGATATTATTTCTCAATAATTTTATATATAGATTTTTGTACGAATCGAACGCTCGATAAAACGATTGGGAATAACTCCCCACACTTAGAACCACAACATTCCAAAGAGCAAATCCATTTTTTAACGTACACAGCGACGTCGTTACCCGTCGATGCTTTCATGTAATGCCATGAAATTGACTATTTCGACGATTTACCGAAAAACGCTTATCTGTTGACTAAACTATAAAAGTTATACCAGTTAAACTTGGATCGAGTATCAGGTATGAGAAGTAGACGAAAGTTTGATAAAATGAAATCAGTGTCATGAATGCGCCAAAGATATACCATAGATTTAACAAAGTATTGCCATTTACTCAGAAAATATTGAATGTAAACTGATCAAAGTTGGACCGAGTCTCGGGTTGAAGTTGAAGATTCATTTTTGAGTAATACCTTGTCAGTTCTAGGCTTGGCCCATCGATAATTAACCGATTTATCGAAAAAGGTAAACTGTTGACTTTGACTAAGTGACAAGAATAGGTATGAGTCAGTGTCAAATAGGTTCCAAGCATGGGCCATGGATAAATTACTAATTCATCGAAAAACGCTTAACCATTGAAGGTACCCAGTCAAACTTGGGCCATATGTCAAATGTAGGTATAAGTTAGTGTCATACCAGTTCCAAGCATGGCATATAGATAATTTACAGATTCATTGAAATACGCTTAACTATTGAAGGTATCCCAGTCAAACTTGAACCATATGTCAAGTATAGGTATAAGTTAGTGTCATATCTGTTCCAAGCATGGCCCATAGATAAATTACTGATTCATCTAAAAATGCTCTAATGTTGAAAGTATTCCGGTCAAACTTGGGCGAAATGTCAAGTATAGGTATAAGTTAGCGCCATATAAATTCTAAGCATGGCCCATAGATAAATCACTAATTTATCGAAAACGCTCACCTATTGAAGGTAACCCAGTCAAACTTGGGTCATATGTCAAGTATAGGTATAAGTTAGTGTCATATCATTTCCAAGCATGGCCCATACATAAATTACTGATTCATCGAAAAATGCTTAACTGTTGAAAGCCTGTCAGAACTGCTTAACATTTCTAGTTTTAATATTATTATTCTTCTCCCTGGCTTCTCCTCGTAAACTGTAAAAGATATACCAGTCGAACTTGGACCGAGTATCAGGTAGGATAAGTAGATGAAAGTTTGATAAAATGGAGTCAGATCCATGAATGGCAAATAGATAAACCATGATCAAACTTCTCAGATAAATTTAGAAGATTCAAGTTTTAGTCTTGATTTGTCTTTTCCCAGCATGGCCTACAGATAAATTACCGATTTATCGAAAAACTGTTAATAACTGCTGAAGTTATCCTGGTCAAACCTGGGCCGAATGTCGAGCAAAGGTAAAAGATATTGTCATACCAGTTCCAAGCATGGCCCATAGATAAATTATTAATTGTTGTTGAAGATGTCCCGGTCATACTTGGGCCATATGTCAAGTATAGGTATAAGTTAGTGCCATATCAGTTCCTAGGATGGCCCATAGATAAATTACTGATTCATCGAAAAAAGCTTAGCTATTGAAGGTATCCCGGACAAACTTGGGCCATGTGTCAAATATAGTTATAAGTTGGTGTCATATAAGATCCAAGCATGGGCCATAGATAAATTACTGATTTATCGAAAAAATATTAGCTATTTAAGGTATCCCCGTCAAACTTGAGCCATGTGTCAATTTTCGGATTTTGTTAGTTTCATATAAGTTCCAAGCATGACCCACAGATAAATTACCGATTCATCGGATTACGCTTAACTGTTGAAAGATCTCAGTCAAACTTGTGCCGAGTGTGTCAGGTATAGGTATAAGTTAGCGTCAAATCGAAAAAATTCTTCTTGGAAGCCTGTCAGAACTGCTTAACGGTTCTAGTTCGTTGATGTTTTTACGTTATGCCAGAAATTTGACTTCTTCGACGTATGGTCATATTGTATCGAAATTATTTCACAACTAGTTTTGCAATTAAGACCGTACCAGTCTACCATATAATAAATAGATATATGTCGAACGCATATTTTCTAAGTTGACGTATATTTTAGCAATACCACCTGCGCAAATGAATGGGTGTTAATGAACATATAGAAAAAATGAACACACTTGCCTTGCTCACATTTAGATCCGAAATACCCAGTCGAGCATGTTACATTTGTAACGACTTTCAGTGACGGAACAGATTCCTCTGTTGGAACAAATATCAGACCCACAATCTCCAGACGAAACATCTGAATTGAGAGGGATTTATAGTTGATACTATATTTCTTTTATAGTCCATAATTTTACAAAAAGTTTTAACAAGCAATATGCCAACGTTGAAATATTTTTGGGGTTCGACTATACTTTTTACGCGTCTTTGGCACGAAATCATATCGACCATAAATTTTTTTGATGAATCGCTCATAAAAAGAAGGAATCGACGATAAGCTCAAAAGATATTTGCATCGCAAGTTTTAGTTCTTGAAGCACTTTGTTGTATGTCAATTTAATGTTGTAAACACGAGCGTGATTTATGACTTCAAAGTTCTATACTGAATTTTCTATGTTTTTCTCGCATATAGACATTTGATTCGAACTACTGAACAATTCTTGTGGAAAAAGTTTCATTTCAAAAATCTATCACAGAACGCAGAGCTGCATTAATCCCGAGTTTTGGTAGTAACCTTTGATTTTACATGTCATTGACAATTATTATAAGAAAATTTAAGTGGTATGCAGATATAGATTATAGTAGAAGCTAATATCATGTTTGCTAAATATATCATAGTCTCAGTGTCTAGTTTTGATAATACTAGACTCGAAGTTAATTTCAAATGAACACTAACGGGGGATCCTCAGGTGACATATTACGTTACCTCTTTGACATATGTATCCGAATTTTTTATCGCAGTTGTCATCAACCCATTGGAAATCATACTCTACATACTTCACCATGCAATTCTCGTCTTTCCCTCCATTTGGCTCGTCCAAATATGGCCTATTCCACTGCTTCCTACAAAAATAACAGTCTTTTTTTACTATTTCATTGTGACGTTTGTGATGCTTTGACAAAACAAACCTTCCCCTATGAATTCCATCTTTATAGAAACAAAATCACCATTCTAAATGAAAAAAATTAAACAAGAATGTGACTTTTAAACAAATGTATCTAACGTATATATGAGTATAGTATGCAAATGTTTGCCGGCAATATAATTGCATATAATTACGTGAAGCCTTTAACAACATTTAACATCGGAGTTTTCTATCGACTTTATTTGTGACTATAATAATGTAATGGGGCCGGTCAGAATTTGTTAATGTATTTTCCTTCAGTAAAATGAGATTAAAAAAAATGTAAAAACAGATAATTATAGATAGTATTACAATTTCGTAACTTACCAATTAGAATATGAAGTACTGAATGATGTTCCATCCTCCCATTTCCAGGAACCTTCCTTAACCATGTCATTTCCACTCGTCCAAAGGCTCTCATATAAACCTCTGTGAAAGCGTTCAGTTGTGGTCCAGTTTATTATAGACATAAAACAATCTGAACCCTGGGCGTATCTCTCATTATTCTAGACTTCTTATACGTTATATTTATGGAATAAAACGCCTAACAATTCTTTACTTATGAGGGAATGAGTATCGTTGGGGCAACGTGTTAAAGGTCCACCAATTGTAAAGCTGAACAAAACCAACAAAGGGTATTATGTTATTATGTTAAAGGAATTTATAACCTTTTTTGTTCATTTGGTCGATATCAAGCAGGTAACGCAATGTGACATGGAACGGAGAATACTCAAATAATTTTCAAAATACCCAAAAATTACAAACTTTATAATTGTAAAAGGGTATATTTTGGTTTATTTACCTTATTTTTTCCGTTATGAGTGCATCCAAAGTACCTGTAGAAACCGAAACCAACTCTTTCTCAAGAGCTTCACAAGCTGATCTCGCCCCAGAATATGTTTCTTTTGGACTCTCAACTATTGTCAATGCTAAATTGTTAGAGAGAATCCATGTTACATCTAAAAATAAAATATTTAAGTTGAAATATTTATCTGGAATTTAAAAAAAATAAGTAGATACATTTCTCAGCTCTTTCGTAACTGAAATGGAACAGAGGTAAGTCAGTTGTACAATTTAATTTTGGTTTTGTTTAACATAGAAACTTGTTTCCAGTCACATTTTCTATGGTAGGTACAATATCTTTTATTCTCAATTCACCTGATTGACAAACATATCGAAATCCTTCTTTACAATTACGATTATACCATTTACCATCAGTTTCAGTCGCACATTGATTGTTGAAGCTGGATGTTACTCGACGAGGATAGTCTGGCGCCCTTGAACAAATGTAAGAATTTGCTTTTAGTTATTGTAAAAATTTGAGCTGTAAAAATGCACATGCGCTAGGGCTGTAGTTATGAATTGCTGAAAAAAATGGAAAAATTCGTTTATAGAAATAGAAAATTATTCGAAACACAAAGATATACGTTATCACACTTCGTAGACCTGGTGGCATTCGAGGTTATATGTACAATACAATAATTTTCCATCCCGACATGATCGTGTTGGGAATACTGCTAATTTTGTGCAAGGTTATTAGAAAATGTGCACAATCTAAACCTTTTTAATATTTCAACTCCTATGAAAGCTAAGATTTATTTCATTAAAATTCACTCTGCGCAACGCTAGGAGTGGTATCCAAAAAGAATCACCAACGTCATCATAACAAACATGTCGGTCACTACAAAATGTAATACAAGAAACTGCACTAAGCAAAAACATTCCAAACGATAGTGAACAGCTCGAATTAAGTTCAGTACACGGTATCATCTTAGCGCCATGGTATAACAATAAACCGCTTTCGAAGTTATTGAAATAGCTCAATGTTTGCTAAGGATATCTGAAAGATATGCAGTTCGCTTTCCTTTGGATTACCCAAACATACAGAAAACCTCCCGTGTCTGTACAACATGAAAAATGTAATGTTAACAGGAGCTAAGACACACAGGCCCTGTTTATGAAATCGAGTTTCTCAATTTCAAATATTTACTTTTGCAAATACTATTATCATCTTTTTGAACTCAAATTTTCGAACATGATTCCACTTAAGCAGTCATATACGATAAAACGTTCGAAATAAAATCTGATTAGTAAATCGTAAAAGCCGTGACCTTAACATATAAGCTTCATTTTCTTAAGATCTGAAAAAATACTCACCAGTTTGTAAATTTCAAAGTATCGATTTTGTTCCATTTCCATCCACTATCATGGTGTAAGCCGATCCAGATACTACGCCTGCAAAAACATGTTTGTGAGTTCATTGTTGATTACGATTGTGCATATAAGATTTGTCCGAGATAGCGAGAATGGAATCCCAGATTTATCGTAAAAACTTTTCTGAACAGCAATTAATATTGGTTTAAAAAAATTTGAAGAACCTATAACTTTATAGAACGTCTATTCGTATTGGTACAGGATGGATATTATATTTTTTTTTGTATTCATTCATCTAATGAAATAACGTTCATACGAGCAAGAAGTCAGGGCAAATCGGGAATATTTGGGTCTCAAAATGCTTGCTGGTGGGTTTCTGCTAGGTGCTCTTTCTAAACAATAAAAGCAATTAAGGTAAAACCTGTGTCTGAAGCGCAACACAAAACCATTTTTAAAATTTTTTTAAAGCTATGGCAAAGATGACAGATATTGATAACGTAAGTACCAATCAATTAAAAATGATATTTAGCTAGTAGTTATTAGCTCCAGTTTAATGAAATAAAGGCAATGAAAAAACATTGCGCCAGAGTCATAAAAAAATATATATATTATTAAAAAATTATATACTCAGTGTTATTCAAGCCTGCACTCCTGCCTGGATAAATCGAAGACAATATGGTGTTTCCTCAGTTGCTCTAAAAGTAAGCCTACATCTAGTATGAGAAGATTCACCATAAATTGCTTAAGAACGTATGGAAGCCTATTTCTTTTCGAAGATTTTTTTGCGTAAAGTGAAATATAATCTGCACGACTCACAAAATTCATCCTGTGACCCCAATCCCAAGTTTTATTTCACCAAGCATGTGGCAGAGATAGCTTGCGTCTAATCCACACAATCCAAAACTTGCAACAAAATATTCCTTATTCCTTGACTAAATTTTTTCGAATATAGGGTCATCTTCGAAATTCCGGACCGAAATAAACATTACTAATAATGTATCACACAAATAAACTTATTGATAAATCTGTAAATGCAACTTTCGCATTTTCTGTGAGAATAACTATATAATATAACAAGAGTTTTTAAAACTAACGTTGTTAGTTGTCTAACTGCCTTTCTGGTTTCTTCGTCTTTTATTTCAACAAGCCACGAGTTTCTTCCTTCGCAATTCAATTTGGCAGTATCGTATTCTTTTCCATCATTGAACAGTTCTAACTTGTATTTCCGAAAGAAAGATGATTCTGTGGTAAATATTGCAGCTTTCAAAGCACATAAATTGATATTGATATATTTTTTCCTTTCGTCTTGAGAAACATTTATAATGCTTCAAAACTTAACGATGGTTTTCAAAAACGACGATATGTTTATATTTTTATTTCTTTTCTGATATCCGTATTCCTATTGTTAATATCAACCACATATAAGATATTTGTTTTACGTGTAAAAATTCAACATTCCTTTTTTATTTTAATTAATAATAATTTCGTAGAATAGGAAAAAAAATTACCGAAATTTCCCAGGGAGTCCATACGATACGGGTATATCATGAAGCCCCTTAGTGTTCTGTTGGCCAAAGATTGTTCCAGCCACTTTATCGACTGGGTTGCATATATCTCATTGAGTATTTTTAATACCAACGATCTTATTAAATACTCTGAATAAATTTATTCAGGCATTCCCAAAATTAAACATATTAATTAAACTATATAACATAACAATTTTTAAACTTTTATAAATATCGACAAATTTTTGCCAATTCTATACGGAATGCCCATACAGCTATTTTTCAATTTTTTCAGATATGACAATGCAATTCGAAAAAACAAATGGTAATTTGAACAAAAAAAAAAAAATAAATAAAATAAAGAAAGATATAATCTTAATGCTAGTAAACATCGAAACATATTTTAGCCAATATCCCAGTTTAAGGTCATGCTTTTTTAATGTTTTGAGATATTAATATTTGAGTTAATAATAATTTGGAATAATATGATTCTAACGGGTATATTGAAATACCACTGCAAAACTAATTTACAGTATAAACCATACTTACTGCTCGGATTGATTGGATTTTGTCCTCGAACATAGATTATCGAAGAAATCCAAAATAACAATATATTCAAGAGTTTCATGTTAATTTTCCCTGTTTTTGTAGCAACACATGTTAATGTGCAGGTAAGTAATCTGTTGATATATCACAAAAATTATGGAAAAAGGTTAACTTACCTATTACTTCTTTATTAAAATTATCATGAAAAAATTAAACTTCAAATAACTTAACCGCAATCATTTGAAAGTTATGATTTAATGAATCGTTCATCAATCGTTCACAGGACACAAATCGTCATCCTTTTGCCGTTAAAATTTGAAAAACGTTGCTCTTAGACAATGTAGAGTGATTGAAAAAAACTCTATAAATTATCAATTTTCTGATAAACAAGTTGAAGGCAAGTTGTAAGAGTAAATGTGATAATTGTTATTTACATAGAATTAGAGATTCGCTCCGATTCGAAATAATTATTCGAATCAGATTCGAATTTCAAATGATTCGTTTTTTATAATTCAGACCCTTTTTACAATAAAATTTATAAACGCTTATTAAACGAGGTACATATTTGGAAATTTGCTGTGAATTTAGCCGTTTCACCGTGAAAATTTCCTCAGTAAACTCGACAATGAAAATTTATAATAAAATCAGGCTATTCGTAAATACAGTCAAAAGTGTTTTAAAAATATTCAATAAAATAAATAAATTCCTAAACAAATATATAGTAGAATACTCATACTTTTATCTATAATTTAATTTAGTTTTGTAAAGCTCACCTCAGCTAGCTAAATCAGCATAATTATTAGTAAATTATTAGTGGTGAACATGTTATTCTAATTCTTTGACATTTTTTTTCTTTTATCAATTTACATATACCTTCGCTAATTCACACTGTTTTAATAGTGCTACATCGTAAAGATACAGCAACCACGACTAATTGCCCGTCCATTAGATCGGTGCATTATCTTTTTCGATACGATTTAATTTACCAAATTTAATTGCCATCTCTTCTGATATTAAGTTCACAGTAAACCACTTTTATATTAGACGTATTTCTAATCCTCTATACGAATAGTCGGGTATTCTAGGAGCAAATAAATATTCTTATTGTTTATTTCTTATATGATTCATTTTACAGTGAAATCACCCATTGGGCCAAATTTTACGTTGTAAAATTTGACATAATAATAATTTCGCTGCAAAATATGGCTAAATATAGGCAATATATATATCCGGAATGTTGTAATATAATTCATTTCAGAATTTTCAGCTATAGTCAGCGAGAATTAAACATAAGTATTTCTTCAACATAGTTTGTTGAGCATGAGTCAATGATAGATCGCGTTTCGAAGGCGCGCTCCACCAATGGCTCAGGCTTAACTAAGTAAAACCTAAGATTAGGTCAATAGCAAAAAAATTAAAAATCTTGATTATTTTATAACTAAAATTTTTTAATTTGAAGTATCTGCCTATATCTCACTCTTTTCCGAAGTAATGCATAGTCTGAAACACCGATGCTTTTTTAAATCAGGATTCGAATTGATCTAGATATATGTCTGATTTGATTGAGTTGAAAGTGCTCATTTTTGTAATACGTTATGATTCTACTAAAGTTTTTATTGTATATTTTAATTGAAAAATTTTCGAAAATTTTGTAAAAATTTGGTAAAACTAACCATTCATTGTACTATTTCACAAATTTCTTAGATAGAATGGAATTCGAATTATTGCGCTCAAATGGCAATTTCATGATTCGATTTCAAATTGAAGTGACATATTCAATTAAAAAGCATAAAACATAGATTGCATATTAGCGACTGTTTTGCTTATCATCGTTATGCCGAGGTAAGCGATCAATCCAACTGTTACTATTACAAAAACAAGTGACAATTTAATTTTGTTGTAGAATCTATCAAGCCAACATATTAATAAAAATACAACCATCTCTATTAATTGGCCACGTGGTAGTTTAATAATAGTTTAATGTGACATTTAATAGTCAATGTGGAATTGTGACCAAACACACTATGATTTTTGCACAACTTTTATTGTTGTATATGTTCAATAAACGTTATGGATCATCCTGATTTACTCATCCAAACATCACGTAACAGTAAAACGTTTCTTTCTAACACAAGTAAATAACGTAGTAATTTGTATTGTATATAGTTTAAAACCAGCCTGCTGACTAAAGGTATGTTAATTATGCACTGTTGATGGGCCGCACCTAGACGTTGCTCTCCATCAGCGACCCAAACCTGAGAAAAGCCGAGTTTTATTTCATCGCTATTTGAAGAAAAATTGCACTCAAAGATCGGTGACTTTACAGTGTGATTGCTAATTTAATCCGCTGAATGTATCATCTGTTCTCTAGATTACATACATATCATCTATCGAATAAATTTGAACGTTTGAGCCAACACGAAAATAAGGAAACTATTAGTCATTATTGTCATGAGACGGTTCATAACTAGTAAACGAAGCCTGAAGAGTCTATACCAGGAATATGCAGAACTTTGTTTCACGAAGCGATACTGAGATGCTAGATTGCCACAATTTATTGTTATACAAATTCCCCTATTTCTCCTGAAAGCTGAAATGGATATATTAAATGCGAACGATTCAGATATAAAATATACGTTGTCTATTTCACGAAGCGATACTAAGATGTTAGATTGCCACAATTTATTGTTATAGAAATTCCCCTATTTCTACTTTGGACAATGTATATTTTATTTCTGAATCGTTCGCATTGTAAAGTCACCGATCTTTGAGTGCAATTTTTCTTCAAATAGCGATGAAATAAAACTCGGCTTTTCGTCAGGTTTGGGTCGCTGATGGAGAGCAACGTCTAGGTGCGGCCCATCAACAGTGCATAATTAACATACCTTTAGTCAGCAGGCTGGTTTTAAACTATATACAATACAAATTACTACGTTATTTACTTGTGTTAGAAAGAAACGTTTTACTGTTACGTGATGTTTGGATGAGTAAATCAGGATGATCCATAACGTTTATTGAACATATACAACAATAAAAGTTGTTGCAAAAATCATAGTGTGTTTGGTCACAATTCCACATTGACTATTAAATGTCACATTAAACTATTATTAAACTACCACGTGGCCAATTAATAGAGATGATTGCATTTAATATATCCGCTTCAGCTTTTTGTGCCCCTTTAAACCAATTAACCTTCTTATTAAAGTACAAAAACTTCAAAATCTCTTGGCAGACAGTAATTTCACATAAGGACATCGAAATAAAGCTCCAAAATCGATGTTTGGACCTAGTATGTGCTACCTATAAAACGTGCTGTTCTAAGCCCAACTATCCATCGTCCGCACTCTTATTTTTATTTTCAATTATAGCAATTGAATTGAAAATTTACAGGAATATTTTCATAGTGTATCCAGTCTATCCAATCGATCGAATCACTATGCACCCTATGGGTTTTTTGCAGATCATACGATATTGAATTGGAAAGTTCATGAGCTTTTTTTACATATGAGGAATGGATGGAAATATAATGTCGATGTTTGTTTCTAAAAATTAATGTTTCACCTTTCATGATTTAACGGAGAAAATTTCTAATTCAGATAAGAATTAGGGCTGGGTAAAAGCGAATAATTTTAAACGATTATATAATATTAATGAGTTTTTTTTATTGAGAATCAAATCTTCCTTTCCTATCAACAACATTTTGTAATTACAATTATTTTTAATACAAAAATGAGAAACTGATATCAACCAATTCAATCACAACCACTCCACCATTTATCGACTAAAACATATCACAGAATATCAGAATAGCTCAAGTAGTTTTTTTAAGTAGTTTTTAATTTTTTTTTTCAGATGTTTGCGCACACTTGGCGCTTACTATATAATATTATATAACAAAAAATTCAACAAAATCACTGGTCCGTAGACGGTAATTTTCTTTGGCGGTATTGAAAAAATTCAAAATTGACATTTTTAGGGTGCGTCGCATCAACAGCCAATAATTGACAAAAATCTCATCAACATGACATTTTTATTAACTTTGGAACTATAAAATTTTTGTAAATATCCAGTAAATACTGTACTGTAGTTATCGTATTTATTATTTATTTATCCAATTTTATGCCCCGAAATCCTATTTCTCGTAAACTAGTGGCGCTTTTGAAACGATTTATTGTGATATGTAATGATTGTCTCCCACTTTTCTACAAAACTAGTTCTCAATATAAAAATAAATAACCTGAATACTAAAATCCAATAGAAACACTTTCTTGAAAATACAAATCTTGCAAATATTCTCATCAACTCCAAATCCTTTGTGTAGGTGCATAATAGCCATGCGTAACATTAACGGCAATTATTATTAAAAAAGAGGGGGCGTATGAAAATTACAATGATAGACAAAGAATATCTCCATTACATTTAGTAAAAGATTGACGATCTGGCATTCCGACATTTCATATTGTGGTTTATGCAAATCGAAAAATAAAGCACATCGCAAAATCGAACAAATACTATTCTGAGGACTTCATAAACAAGCCAGGAAACTTTCCTACAAGAAATACTGATGGAAAAAATTCTCTATTCAAGTATAAGATGCCACATGGTGCAACTAGTTGCCATTTGTAGTCCTATTACACACAGGCACTAGTCCTAGCGCCAATATAGGGAATGCGATACCCATACGCTATGATGCATTTTCCGCTATAACAATAGATTTGAGAGAATGAATAACCAACGTGAAAATTACTCAAAATATTAAGTATTTAATCATTAGTCATACCTAAAAGAAAATTCAATGTTAGTTTATGGAACATAATTCAATTTCAATGCCTGTTGCGATGCTAAAACATCAACGTGAAAAACATTTATCACGTAGTATCCGTGTATTTGTGTGAAGCAAAGAGTTTAATTTCCAGAAAGTGATTATATAAATAAACAAATAAGCAAAGTTTTTTAAATGAATTGAAAGGTAGAAAATCCCCGAAATATTTCAATTAGTTACCACGCATTTTTGGGTAAAACTAGGCTCTGAACTCTCAAAAAATAGCTCTGTGTGGTACACGTACAGTTGGATACTTGACTTACCCAGCGGTAAGGTGAGTAATTTAACTAATTGAAATATGCCTTGTCTACACATATATACTTTTTTTGTGCAATATTTCAAGAGTTAGATGATTTTGTCTTTGCCGAACGGTTGTTAGTCAGCTGATTTTGGCCGCAGCCTCAGGCTCTGCTGACAAACTTCAATTAAAAATATATATATTCACAAGCAATTCATTCATTCAATATTGGCTAAAAATATTGCTTATCATATAAATTTTCTCATCATTATATTTTAAAAATTAAACAAAAAACAATAGAAACAGTAACCACAGGTTATTCTAGTCCGAACACGTCATCGTAGTAAAAGATATTACCAAGCGAGCTTACTATAACCCACATTCGATTAAGGAGATGATTTCTAGGAATAAAAGTCTCTGTCTACTTCTACGAGAAATCGTGACCCGCATATTGTTATTGTATATTACAATAAACCCAACCACAAATATTCGTGCTTACAAAAAGTATTTCAGGGCCTAAAATAGGCTAAATAAGTGAATTTTTGTAGCACACCGTATGATTCCGCGAAAAAGCCATTGATAGATCAGTTTGCTAATTATTTTACTCTGCTATGGTATGGGGCATGGCACGAGCTCGTTTTCCAACTTATAATTTGTGTGGATTTGTAGAAACTATCAAATGGCATTGCATACTTAGTGCTTCAAGGGTTTCTGGGAACCCTTCCACCCCGTTGCTTAAAATTTTTGGAACCAGGGAAATCTCAAAAATACCATTAGCTGCTTTGGCCCTGAAATTCCATTTCTCAAATATTGTTCGCAATCCCAGAGCGAATTTTAGTCTGTTTTATAGCGATATACAATATAAACGATATTTTTGAAATATTGAAAACAGTCTAGGGCGCATCCTTTAACATTGTAATTTTACAACAACCTTTTTTTTTCAAATGTTTATCTCCCCTATTCAAGGTTCTGGTTATACGATCCTGTTTCTGGAATATCCACTTGATACCTATGACACCATAACTTGTGATAATTCAATTCAAAAATATGCATAATGCTATATTCATTAGTATACTATAGAAATCTGATCCTTTTCGATATGTGTACTTGTTCAATCAAATTCTGTTTGTTGAATGTCGTTGATAAAATCTCGCACCGAAACGCAGGCCATCACTAGTTCCATATTAATAAATCATATAATGAGGTAAGTTTGCTGGCACGCCCCACTGTTGGAAACCCAACATTCAAAATATATTTCTTGCGCATGGTCCCTGAGGGATCGCTCCCACAAGACATATATCCGACAGATACAATGACTGCATGTGACCAGAAAATTCACTGCATATTTATCACATTGTGATTGTTGTCTGATTAAATTTTGCAAATATCTACTTTCAGTTTAAAAAACCAAGCCCCAACGGCGAAAATTATGTTGGCGTGTGGAAAAAAGACGTCACTGGTTCTGTCACTCAAGCAAAATATTTTATGATAGATATTTGTTAATTCTTTTGACCAAGTATTTTCATTTGAGATACTAAATGATACTCCTAATTTCTGGAAGCTTTTTTTGATTTATTGTCCCATTCAAGAATACATATGAACAAGACTTCGAGGTCCCGTAGTAATCAGCTAATTTCCGGGTTGTGACGTCACGACGAAATACTAATCAGGCGCGGTACAGGAATAGCACATATTTGCGACAAAAATTTTGGATCTACATTGGGTCAACAGATATAATCAATTTTCTCACGTTTTTACATCAAACTGATTTAGCATGCTATTTGGCGAATTAAGTTATATAGCTACGAATTAAAATTTAACTTGAATTCTTACCTCATGCAAAGAGCTGCAAAAATGTAGCAAATGAATGACGAAGACAGAAACCTTCAGGCTCCATATTTATACTACCTTGAGGAGAAAAAAAGCCGAAGGCACGTTACGTCGTGCTTCCGTCTCTACTGCTTACAATTTTTTGCATAGGGTGTAACAAGATTTATATTATATTGCACAAATGGGTTACACAAAAAAGGTCAGAATGCTGCAGAATGCTCCTACACACACGATTATACAGTCGGGCGTTCATCATTGCTGATAAATCAAAAATCACTCTAGTAGTGTTCGTGAGTGTTGACTCTGGAATGACGTCACAACTAGTCAAATTACGAGTAATACAGGAACTAAGGAAGGAATTTGATGACATGTAATAATTTCGATCGATCTTGCATTTATTTTCATTATATGTAGATAGTATTTCTGATATCCATGCTTTTTAAATCGAATTTAATATGGACCAGAATGGTAGTAGTAAAATCTAAATTGAACCAACGAACAAGGCAACGAGCTACTGCAAAGTATTCTACTAGCACCAGCGCTCAAAATGGAAAATACTTCATACCTGAACCATTATAGCAGAGTGATGTGAGTGATGTCCGCCGCCCGGAGCGATGATAAAGCCATTTACTTTTCTACCATTCCTTTGTTGCCATTCAGTGAAAAATGTCATTTAGTCGGTGATTTAATATGTTACTGCGAACACATCCGAAACACACATTATTCGAATTAATCGAAAATTGGCAACGGGCACAATAGATAAAATATATATATATATATATATATATATAAATATATACTTACACGACATGACATAACAAGAATCTCAATTTTTGTTTTGACAAACCTATCTGTTGGCCTTAAAATTAAGTGGAGAATTGCAAAACAACAATAGGAGCCATATTCTATTTTTATCTTGTCGGAAAGGAAATTCGAGAATACGACTTAACATATGGCGAACCACGTCCCAATGTGCAGATCCAAGTCAAGGGTTGAAATGCATGCCAAAACGTTGACTGATTTTTGTTTGCAGTAATAATGGTGGATGTTTTCGCACAAATTCGAACTATACTAAATTCGATTAAAATAGGGTAGCTCAAAGCGTATTTATAACTCTTTGGTATATTTATTTAGTATGAGACTTTAGTATGAGACTATATTTGAAAAAAATCCAAATTCCGAATGATTCGAATTCAAAATTATTCGGTTTTATCTAATCCTAAAATTGACATATACCATGTCAGTGTCAACATTTTCACAGGTATACAGAGAAAAACGTGGTGATATCTGGAACTCATACCTACTCGGCCCCTGGAGGATTTTTTGAATTTGCCTTATTTGAAGTGACATCTAAAAGAACAGTTTCGCAGTTAACTGAATTGTATATTGAGTGAATTGTACGAAACATTAAATATGGTTGGTTTTGCATAGATCTGGATAAAACAATATTGTACAGATGAACAATATTATTAAATCGGATCTATCATTCATTTTCCATGATATCAATTCTGAAGATTGATTATGCTAACATCTGCTGATAAAGCATATTTGGGAAGAGATTCGGGATTGAAATTTAAGCATAAATGCTCAATTTTGCATCTCGCGAGTTGCCATTGTGCATCAAGATTTCATCAGCACTTTCTCGTAAGCAGAAAGATTTCCTTCTTGTCAGTTTGTTTGTTAACTATGGCGATTCTTTATAGAATAAAGCATGAACCATCGAATGAAGCATTTATAGTCGTTTTCATTAAAAATCACTAACAATTTTTTAATTATCTAGCACATAATAATATGCGACTAGAGGATATTCAAGTAATATCACAAGAACTCGATGATGCAAATATTAACAGGAATCCAAGAGCGTATTCATGGAATCTGGAGGATGAAAGGAAGAGGTAGCATAAATCGATTTTTTGTTTAGTTCCTGAGTATTATTTAATGTACACCCTAGCCTGTTCTAGAATGACTTTCTAAAGCTTCAAAACGTAACGGTTAGCAAAAGTTATTATTACACTTATCACCACCTCCCCCTCTCCCAATATTATTCCACGGAACCGTTTTTTGCGCCAGCACGATTTTTTGACCTCTCTATTATTATATGCAACAAATAAGGACGACCCCTTTCTTAGTTTGCGCTTCTTATTATGAAGTCATAATTTGACCTCCAGATTTTTTTGAATTTAGTATCCATGGATTTTATGGAGTAAAAGATGTCAATTATTGAAATTAGGAGGTCTAAAACGAATTCGGCCGTAAGATCTAAGCATTTCGAGTCAGAAGTGTGTAATGTCATTTTTGATTATTAAACAATAAATATTTCCAGGCATGGCGCAGTAAGATTATTCTGATATAGAAAAAATATTTTCTCTCAACCATAGATACAAATATAATACGGATCACGAGATCACAGTTTTGAGATTTGATGCAGCGGATTCCGGAACCTTAGTTATAATCACGTGGTTTCCAGTTTATTTAACAAGCATGAATAGTTCAAACTATCTGATAAATTCCGATAATAAATTAAGAGCTGCGATGTTGTTTGAAAAATCAATGAGAAATGAAGGGAAAAATGTGACCGGCAAGGTACCTTTATTATCGAGTGAAATGACAAAAATATTTTGTCTTGTCACCAGTAATATATTTAGAACCAAGGATATGAAAAGGGATGACTCATGAATCAATAACTCTCAAAGTTATATCATTTTTCGCAAAGGTCATTTTATCGTATATAAAGGTAAGACTGCCCAACCAAAGGATTTGAAATACGCTAGTGTCTACGTCTTTTGACCCCATATCTTACCCCAGAATGTATAATCTTTTATCTTTGATCTTGACTGAATTCTTACTATTTTTACTGTCTTGAATAAGATTTGTCATGAGATTGTTTACAAAACTACATATTCTGCTTTACCCCGCTTTTCCATGTCTCAGTAACATTTTAGCTTGATACTTCCAGAAATTTTTCTCTGCTGAGTTTGCCCAATCTAATCTTGATGACGTATCGCCAAATATAGCTGGGCCTAGGTGCACAGACACATGTAATAAACCAGAGCTCTGAATTTGGCAGTATTTCCAGTCATTTTAATAAATAATGAACAATGTGTGAATTTCCATTGCGATTTTATATTGACAGAGATTTTTAGTTCATATTGCTCAAAACAGTTTTTCAAGAAGTCTGAATTATATTAAATATTTTCCGATGATGTTTTTCTGTCTTTGATTCTGGTGATGTATTTTATTATTTTCATGTTTATTATAAATTTGTTATGTATTTACTATTCTCTTTGTAAAAATATTGTAAATTATATCTAGTCCGTCAATAGTACATGATTGTGTGACTAATCAATGATCATGCTGTAATGCTGCTTGCTGAGTTCTTGATAATAGATTACGTGAACGCGTTTATTTTTTAAATAGGAAAAGATTGCGACTTCTACAATTAAACATGCCCGTTTACCATCAGTACGATACCTCTTGGGCCTGAACTGAATATCCAGAGAGCTCAGCTGTGTGTCGCGTCTGGACCAGGTCCGTGATATGTTTGAATCGTCAGATATTATCGGAAGAAAACAATATGACATGGCAAGCAGGCTGTTTGAGAAGTATAGTTTCGTGTTGTGATCTAAATAAATCAAAAATTGTTCAGTTAAATATGATATGAGTCTGTTCCATCAAGAGGAAAAGGTGCCTCCAAACATTGCTCTGATTGAATTTGATGAACAAGTTACAGAGATGAATTGGAATTAATGCAGAATGAAGACAATTCCGCACTAGGTATCTCTCACTATTAATCCATTCATTTAGTCCTGAAAGAGAAATCGCAACAGGACAAGTTATTTTTGCTCATAAATAGGTGAACATGTCTCATGAAGTTGTTGACCTCGGAGAAGGGAAAACAGCAACAACATGCAAACCAGCTTTCGGTTATAGATAAGTTTCGGAATACATTCCTCTAGTAGTAAATGTTTAAAATTTTCCTAATATTAGGTCGAAATTTAAACTATTCGTTTTACGAAAATTCAAATTTGATTTGACATAAGACTCCGACAACACTGCACTTCAACCAAGCCATCTATTAGAGCGCTATTGAACGAATCGATAAATATATTATTATTGCAGTTGCTATTGTTATTGGTATTTTTTTAGTGAATCCTTATTCCAATCGCTTACAGTGGAAAATTATCTAATGAGGAATACGCTGCTTGTCAGGCACCAAAGCCTGCGTTGTTTCCAACAGGATGTAAGTAAGGTTTCAATCGAAATAATATTATAGGATTCTTTATAATCAATCATACATCCATCAGCAGCAAATATTAAAGTGTTCCTGATTCCTGTATCTTAGGTTAAGCCAGAAAATCCAGGGGTCCAGAAATTGAAAATTAGTGAAAGTAGCATTTAATAGCTTTCAAAGTATTCAAGTTTAGTTTTGCCATTAGACATTAAGAATTAGAAAAATGTCGACTGTTAACATAGTTTGCATTCCATGTTTATTTTTTTCTCGATAATAATTTATTCATAATTATTTATAAAAAAGGGCTTTTCCGACGCGATACTAATCCTTCTTCTTTGCTTTTATGTAAACGGATCCATAACAAACATGCTTGCTATGGAAAAATAATAAGCTATTAAACAGGAGGTCCGATTTATGATACACTTAAAGTAATTCAGTGATCAGGCGAAACGTTATGGAAATATATTTATGCAATTGCACAATTGCGAATTTATATTGTCTCTGATATCCCACAGTTAGACCGCCTCTTATCGACGCCATCTATCAGGGGACCATACGTACATATAGTATAGTCTAGAATTACGGCTACTTTACAGTGCTGTTACAGAATTGATATTTTCAGATATAACCCTATTTACAGGTTGTTATCGTTGGATTATTAATTGTGTATAGGCACTACATGGTAACTTATAAAGAATATCAGGCGAAGAAATATGTGGGGGCATCTACACTGTTGGGACCGTACACTCATATGGCTAAGTCGAGGTGCGGTATATTAACTGCCCATAATTGGCATGAATGCAATTAAAATGGCAATTAAAATTTACAAATTTTAAAATAATTTAATAGCGTTAGGTGAAAATACTCAATATTTTTACAGTGTGGTTAACGCAGATACGGGGATTTTGTTTTTTATCATTTCCCGTAATTTCATCCAAAGTTGTTTTCCTAATGGATTAGGCTATTATTCACATCGCTTCAGTTGAACCTGAACCTTCACCACCGATGCCCCGGGTTCTTGGTGACCCGAATCTGGATTATGTGCCTGCTGGATCCTTTTTTGGTAATGTCATCAAATACGCCAATGAAACGTATGCCCCTGGGGATGCGGTCAGCGTAACGTTTTATGGCGCCAACCCGAGAAATGATGTGAAAGTACGATAATGATTGAAGTTTTTTAATTAAATGCCAATGAATGTCATTTTAGTTTTATTCCAAGTATCGTAGCAATCCCAGTAATGAACAAGTTCTAACTATGTTGTTCTTTTTACAGGAATTTACCGTTTCCCGTGAACGAAATGATTTGTATACAGTGATGCAACTGGACTTATGAAAATCTGTAAACAACGCATAAAATTGCTGCTACTACAAGAATGCATACTTGTGAAAAACCTTGATTGAATTAAGAACCCAGGGCATGAAATAACCCGCTTGAAAAAAACAACATAATTAATCCTTATATTGAGTGCAAAATAATTATGATGTACCAATCAGAACTTTATTGTCCCAAACACAGGCCACGGATGGACCGTGCCTCAGCGGCACGATCTACCATTATCCCATACCCATCAAAAAATAATTACTAAAATAATTGATGATAATAATATATATAAAATGAACACTGTAAATTATGAGGCGACATAGGAAGAGAATCGTATGAATCAAAAAGGTATTTTTGTCATTGCTTTTCCAGCTCTGTGGAACATATTTGGAAGATCAGGCGCTTCAAGATTCTGATTCCACCTGGATAACAATATTCAGAGATTCAGACTGTGAGACTAAATTTATCTGGGCTGATACAAGCAGCACTGGTAAATCATCAAAAGAAGACAATGTTATAACAATTGCTATAGATATGGTAGAAGAGGCAACTATATTTTGATTTGGATCTGGCACGGGAGTTACAAAATCGTGGAGAAATAAATGCTACAACGTATGATGCTGGTGTTTTGAGGTATAAAAGGCATCAATATTATTTATATTTCATAAGGACAAGTTGAACACGTTTTATGAAATATAGGAAACTGGTAGAGCGGTGTCGAGGCAATGATCTCCCATGATTCATACTTATTCTAGCCATATCTTCATGCAATGAATTGCAATTGTAATGACTATCGGGGAAGTTGGCTCGCTAAAGAGCGAAGAACCCAGGCGTCACGCTTGATTGACCGAAGGCGTTGAAAATCACTGTGAAATTTCCCAAGGTGTCGATACATTAATTGAGACCTCGTTTTACTTTTTGCCTACCTTCCTATCATGGTCATGAACATGGTGCACATAAGGAGATTAACTAAACTCTTTCATCATTCGAATAGGTGTTCCTTTCGAGCCGGGCTAAATAAAAAGATCACTGTATCGTATTTAATTGAGTCACTCATCAACAGTGATAACAAGGCAAGATTATTGGAATTTAATTTCAAAGCATGAACCACAATTGGACAGCGACCTGAAGACGCGTTCCATCAGTGATTAATATCGCAGAAATACGCTCTCAAAAATATTTCCGACTGTGTTGTACTGAGTAGAATAATATTTTGTACAGAAACACGGAATTTGCCAAATATAAAATGTTTTCGAATCTGTAAATGTATTCTGTCAAGCATGAGTCACATATCGCCCGTTAACAAACTGGTATTATTCTACAAACTGGACTGAATCGTTCCATGTTATACGAATTATAGAACGATGTGTCATTTTTATTTCATGTGCATGTTTAAGCATATGTGACAATCCAAAGTGGTCTCAGTTGCAGATTTGAAGCCGGTGGAGAGAAAAATATCTGCAAAATATCTGCAAATCTGCAAAAGTTTTAATCAGAGTCCTGGTGTAACAAGTCGGTTCTGATGGACTTCGGATTTGGTTTCCTCAACTGACCCGAAAACAATAGTTAATTAATAACTGATTTTATTTCAAAATTGCCAAGTAAAATTATCGTCGAAAATGGCAATCATTGACCTCATCACATAACCACATTTTTGTTACAGTTTAAGATGATATTTATTATTTTCAATCGACTAACGTTCGACAATTTCTCTCTTTCTTACTTTCATCATTTATACAGATATTTCTTAATATGCAGTCTACACTTTGGTAAATCCTAGATGATCGCATGCTTTGAGTATGGAATTACAAATACACAGCGCTTATAACATAGAACTCTTTCTTGATATAGAACACTCAGTCTACTTGTTCCGATCTATCAAGATGCGTTGGATAAATTATGTATATATGATCAGATGATGAAATTTTTTTTAAGGTTACTTGATCTATCGCATAAGTTGCATTATGTTGGTGACTGAGCAATTAATACTCAAACAACCGACATAAACTTTGAAAGTAAGTGTTAACGTGAAATAAGTATTATGTAGTGATTGCATAATTTGATCTAGATATGCAGTGGGATACACTTTTCCAGACACAAAGTTGTAGGTTGGTATCTTATTTTTATAGCATTTCAATAATAAAATACTATTCAAATGTATTGAAAGTTTTTTTACTGCTATTTTGAAAAAATATTTTTTTGAGTAATACTTTCAAAAACAGGACAATGGCATTAAAGCACAATCTCCATTACCTCTCATTGCTTTTAATATTCACAATAAAGCGATTTGTGTTTTGGTTTTTGTAATCTACGACAAATTACAATTGAGTGTTCGACATTGTTTTCGGGCTTATTTCTGTGATTGTGCTTCTGACTAAATCTAAAATATATACTATCGTGAGACGTTCCGTCAATAATAGTGATGTTTTTTGCATCTAAAGCCAGTATCTCATATTTTTTTAGTTTTTGAGGGATGATTCATAAAAAAATATGTTATGTTAGATCCTCTTCTCCATCATTGGGTTCATATTTAAAAAGGTTAGTTTTACGACATGATAAATAAAAGAATAATTGCTCGCACCACATTTTGAGGCGCAAAAATAGAAGTGGTTTTCAATGTTTATGTATTCCAATAAAAATTGAAATTTTTGGAATGGCTCATGTGAAACGAATAGTTCCCGTGGTGCCTTTGGATTGTCCTGATCCTGCACGCATCTTAGTTATTATCATTGCCACAATCTTTACACAGTAAGATAAGTAAAAAACAAAATGCTAAAAGCCAAAACAGGCAAGCAATCGAACTGTTTATTTTAAAATCGTAAAGAGATATTGGACATTGGTATAGGAAATTGAATGACGTAACATTTGAACAACTGCTAAAACGAACTTTCGTCAAAAGGATGAAAACGATTGCCTTTAATATGCTACGCAAAGAGTTTATTGTAAATTCTTTATGATGTGACGTTTCATACGAGTTATTTGCCAAACAATACACAGATGTACCAAGTATTCAACCAATTTTATCTGTAAAGTAATTCAGCGGTCTCGTTTGATTGACAATTTCCCTTGTTTGAAATATGCTTCCTGTTATATTTCAATTTTATTGAGTATCCTTTATGTTGTCGTATTTCGGGCAGGGAAACCAGCAAATTTAAAAGATAATACTTTGTGATTGCTCCTAAATATAAAAAAAAACAGTGAAAGGGAAAATTTATGATATTATATATTACATTTTTGCACATTACTACTTCTATACCAACCATAAATGTTTATTGTGAAGCATGACTTGGTCAAAAGAGTGTTAATTTATTGTAATTAATTATTCACTCTGTACTGTTTTGAAGGCTTTGATACATTTGGTGTTAGAAAAAGTTTCTTTTGTAGTTTGAAAAAATTATCAGATGCAAATAGGAATTATTGAAAAGGGAAAGGCATAATTGCATTATATTTTACACTATTTTTAGGGGATATTGACTTACCCGACTATGGGTTGTTCATATATCATAACAGACAACAAATTACTGGACGCTTTCACAAGTACTCACTAAAACTAACTTATAACGGATTTTCGTTCGAAACTTTTGACGGATTTTGAATGGTTTCTAACAGCGGTTTATAACCTTACTTGACTATACTTAAGGCGGCAAGAAACAATAAAATGTAACATTGGCGTATGTAATACCTGTAAAGGTGGCAGAAAAAAAAATATATATGATGTGATGCTATGCTAGGATGCTGAGATTTCCCAATTTCCAAATTCATCAAAATGCCATTTAGCTAATTTGTTAGACTTTCTCTAGACATTTGGCGTAGGGTCCTTGCCCTAATTACACCAATGATGACAACTATGCAATCCTGAGCACATTATTGGTCTTAAACCTTACGTGTTGACTTATTTCTCAAAAAAAAAAAATAATAATAAATTTAGAACTGAGGCATATTGGAATAATAATATTGGAAGCTTGATCAATATAGACTCCGATATCCTCGCTTGAAGCATGATCAATATGTAAATTTGCATCAATTAAGTAATATTGAATCTATTTGAAAAAATGTCTTCTCGAAAATTCGTTATTTTTATTGCCTTATCTTCAGTTTAAGCATTTGGTATCCTAAGCAATGGAGGTTAATGTACGGATTTTTTATTAGTTCACTTGCAGTTTTCAAATCGAAATATTCAAAACGCTCGAGCTAGTACTATTTAGTACTATCAAAAAACATCGGGAAAGAACTATAGTGTTAAATTGCATGGTAGACAGGCATAGCGCGCGACTAAAGTACATTAGTGATTCAACACAGATCTATTGTTTTGATGACGCCGGTGTCGATTCATTTTGTTATATGTTATTCCTGCCAGGTCACTAACGTATCATGATCAATCACGAAACAAATACAATGTTCAGCCGTTGGTAAATACTATTAATTGAACAACTGAATCATTTCAAAAACACTGGTGAAATATTTAGTTACATAGACAATGTGACATGCATGTCGTAATATGATCGAAATTTATATTTAAGATATTTTATTGAAATTCGCTCTACGTAGGGCCTGATGCAGCGCCTGAAATAAAATCAATTTTCGGTCACTTACTTCACCCCATGTATTTTTAAAAAAAGCCCATTTTTCATTTCATTTCGGAGACAACAAAGACATTATGAAAACTCTACAGGTGAACAGGTGTTTTATTAACCAGCATTTATAATAATGAAAAGTCATATTATTTCCATTTATTATTGTCTTGAATGATGTCACACTACAAAAGCTATTAACAACATTATTCGATATAACAGAATAATAAAGCGATTTTTTCATTTTTCGTTTTTAAATTTCATTTTTAAAAATATAAAGCATTGAATTATGGTCAGACAAAAATCGATTGTGAATTGTCGTTAAAAAATCCGGTTATGCTAATAATTGTAGGTCCTTACCACCAATTTGTCGATTATCACAACGTAGACGAGATGTAATAGTAAAATTGGAATATTTGTTATCTATATCGAATTAGGTTTGCAACAATTAAAAAAAAATAATAAATAACAATGAACAAAAAATTCCCTTTAGCACCGAAAGTGATGATTTTTTATTGTAGCATTCAAACAAAATATATTCCGCCAACTGGGATACTGTTGATTTTGATAAAGAGTGGTTTTGTGGTTTAGGAAATGAAATAATGGAAAAAATAATAAACCTGTATTAAACAGGATTGAGTCAAATTAGTTATTGATAAATATTGAGTATTTATTTTAAGGCATTCACTTCTTCATATGTGGCCGCGTCAGGGGTATTCGCTGCTGGCAGTATTGCTGTTTCATACGCAGAACTTTTTCCAGCATTTCTGTCGGTGTCTAAAGAAGGTGAGTTTTCATACGCATAGGACTTGACAGGTGCATTGTGGCTGTCCTCTCCGTTTTCAGCCCCACTAACATTTTCTTTTCCAATATATGCGGCTTGATATGGATGATGTGCTGCGTTTGATATCATTTCTTCTCTGTTTCTATTCACATCACGAGATCTGTGTATAAAAGCAATGTTGTTCAATGAAATATTGTTAGTTGTGACTTTTATGACGCGATTTAAAAGGAGATATTATTTTGGAATTCAACCATCGCATTCTTATTATTAAAGCATTTTGATTCTATTTGATATTTTAATATTAGAACTTTTAGAACGCCGTGGTTCAAATCTGTTCCCCGTTAATTTTGTTTAAATTCTTCTATCCGTTATTTGATATTAATCAACATTGTTCATATTATAAAAATGATCTTAAAATATTAACAAACCTCAGCTTCAATCCCAGCCATGCGGTGGTGAACACGAAAAATAAAATAAAAATAGCAAGGAAGGTCGACAAGAGGATTGTTAATAAGTCATCTTGATCAGTGCCAGTTGAGTTTTTGTCACCTTTTATGAAAGAGTATTATTTTACATCTAATTACTTTTGCTGTATGTGAAAAGTTAAAGAAAGTTCAATCATAGGCTTTGATAAAATGTTAATAGCAGGTCTGGAACCGTCTGGATCATATTCAATTCCATATAAGTAACTGCAAGGTATAGTTAAATCGTGATGTTTCTAATTTTGACTTCTGTAAAATTTAGTTGAAAAAGTAACTACGTATGAACGCATCACAAAAGACTATATTTTTTTATAGCAGCAGGTTGGGTTCATAAAATGATTTTTTTAAGCGCTTGGAGTTATTTGTATATAATTCTTCGATTAAAAGACCAAGAAAGGGTATGTCTCCACTTTTGTCGTGTCAGCATTTGCCGACAAATTTGTTGCACAGGGGTTTTTGTTCGTCGGAGAAGTTATCAGCGTAGAAACTTAACTGATGACCTACGGTCATCTCAGGGATAATAAGATAGATACATATAAATTTTGTGACAGTTATACATTGTCATATATTGAATTCAGAATGTCAGTGCTACGGAGTGACCAAGTATATATTTTAATATACCAATACTACATATCTCTGCTGAACTTGAAATTGTAACGTTGTATTCTTTCATCGAAGGATATATGCATTCCTGCGGACACACAAAGATCTAAAAATTAAAATTAGCCTCATTCAGTGAAGAAGTAATCGATATAATTTTTTCTATACAATAAATTTTAACATTTTAATATTTTCCTCCAACCTCATCCAATTTTAATATTTTTTAGACATTTGTGTGGGCGACATATAGCTTTAATTGATAGTTAGTTGAGTTTTTCAAATTGTTGATGATTATAGAGTTAGTCTTATGTTCTAACACAATTTCCTGCCTCTGTATTATATGTCTTGTATTGGATTCTGCAATTTCAAACCTGAAAAGATAGATGCAATATTTTATTTCACTATTGGAAAAAGCAAACAATACTAAAATACTATTCGCCAACAAAGAGGGAACGTCATCAAATTGTAACTCAGAAAAGCTCAACACAACCAGGTCACATTCTGACCGGATAAACCTGCTTCTGCTTTCAATTTCATATTCATCATTCAATTGATAGATTCAATTGATTCAATTCAATTGATAATCCATGGGCTGAAATATGCATCACTCATTAGTATAAGTGTGTAAACCAAGATTACATGATTGACTTCATCGAACGTTTTTACCTGTGCATTACGCCTATTGCTTCATGTTGAGTGGAAAAAGTTATTTTTATTCCAGTATTGCATTTTTCAATCTCATCTCAACGTTAGACAACATTCCCGGAACTGTATAAAAAATAATAATGCTTAGACACGATGCATTAAGATTCAGGATTTGAATACATGTCAAGTCGACGGTTTGTGATATATCGAAACCCAAACAATATTATTAAAAAAAACATAGGAATTATCAGATGATATGAAATTATTTTTCTTGCTTTCCCGCTTTCTCTTGCTTTTTGCATCCGTGGTAAGACCAAAATTATAAGTAAATACCGGATGATTCACAAACATATCCAAGTTTTTCATCACACTGAACATTCTTCCAAAACCATTCGTCAGACGATGACATTTTCAAACAATCAAATGTTATATCGTTTGGTTCTCCGTTCAACCAACCAACGTAGCTTCTATCGACGATTCTCTCTTTACATTCCTTCCACCTATTTGCATAAATATATAAAAATATAGAATGATAAATATGTGATGAATATGTGTCCTCTTGTCTCTTGCGACCAGGAACAGAGCTATAGTCTAACCACTTTCAAATAGCCGGATTTATTAATTAGATATTGATTTATTTATCAGATGTATCAATATCTACTAAACTTACTTCCCGTTTTTTGTTTCGTTGTACAGAAATGTATCGTCCTCCCATTTCCATTGTATAGTGTTATCTTGGATTGTTCTTGATCCACCGATGTAAACTATGAGAAGAAGAATATGGTTTTTGTTGAGTGTGTCAGTAATACTAGTTCAAAATTTAGTAGAATCAACAAGTATGGAATCTCCATCCTGTACCGTAGAAGATATGATGAGAGTCGATACGTCATGTAGTGGTTTATTATATATGTAGTGAGCGGGATGATACATACCACCAACATAGTAAAAATAATTGGTGACAGTTCGAGTAAGAATAATGGTATCAAAACACTATTTGGTCGAAAGAAGTAATGAATTGAGCCACTAAGAAATTAGGTACAGAGTTTTTCAGACATAGTGAAACAAAACTGTGTCATGAACTTACCATTTACTTCGGCTCCAATTGCCTTTAATTTGTCAGATAAAACATTTTGTGTTTTGCTATTTGTAATTTTGGCCAAATTGCCCCCAAGTGTGCGACAATGTCTTTGAGCATTTTTCTTTGATTTTTCTTCTCCTGACTTCCAAAATATTTGATAAACAGAGTTGTCTTCTATATAAAGATCTTAAATATATATTACCGAGAGGCGTTATGTGAAATAAATTTAGAGAATATATAGGACTATATACGGGGAAGATAGCGACTAAAATATTTTTATATTACTTTGCAAGATATCTTGCTTTTTCTTGGATTTATAATAAACAAGTGTGATCCGATGTAACAGTGTACCAAAAAGCATACTGCTAGCACAACAATTTGAAAAACAACGAATATTTTTGTAGAATATTCTGGCCGTATTTTTTATTTCGGATTTCATTTTGCGGTTTCGATTTGTTGAATGTCAGTTCCTTATATGTGTGTTTAGGTATTGCATCAATCCCTTCTTATAGTGAATTCAATTTTTTAAAAGAGAGACAAAGCATACACCATTTTTTCGAATAAATTAAAATTTATAAGTTTTAACAAATATCAGAGGAAAATGTTTGCGAGGGACATCAAATATTGCGCGAATGCAGGATAACTGCACTGGGCAGGAAAAAGTATTTACCGTTAGTCGTGCTTCTGTTTGTTTTGCCTGGCGGACCGAACAGCATAATTTTATTTACCTCAATTAACAAATATAGGTTATAGAGCAGCCGTAAAAGGAAAAAATAGTGAAAACCACCAGTGAAAACAAACAACATCAAACACCCGGCAGAATTTTTGTGTTGATAGACACAGCCCCGTGTTGCATAACTTTTAGCGAGAGTTGCTATGCGCAATAAATTCGATCGCATTCTGAAACGCCACATAAATTTCTTTCTTTAATGTTGGTTAAAAATTATAAAACAAGAGTGATTCGACAGATATTTGTCTGCCTAAGCAATGTTGCAACTAAATATTATACGGCAATTGCGTGTACTTCTATGAAACTTTGTCAAATAGGGCACACTTCTGGCGTGGAACTGAAAGTGACAAAGCTGGTCCTACGGGAAAAACCAAAATACGTGAATGAAAATTGCTGTCAATGATTTGCCAGTAAATGGCCCACCATTGTCATGCATTTTTCAATTTTTTTTCGTTTTTTTATTCAATATATTTTTATTTCATTTTTGATTTTGTTTGACTTTTTTCGCGTTTTCATTTATTATTATATTCTGTCTATTTTTCATTTATTGTATTTAATTTTATCATTGTTTTTTTATACATTTAACGACAAATACGAGACAATGAGTCGCAATACCGCGGTGATATGTTCCACTTCAATATTTTATATTTTGAGCATAAAAGAACACAAAACAGCCCTTACCTGGGTTAATGTTGAATTTTCTACCATGTGAAGTTTCATATGAATTATTTGCGAAACAATACACAGAAGTTGTACCAAGTAATTCAACCAATTTAATATGTAAAGTGCTTGTAATTTGAGCCATCTTATTTGTGCTTTTGACAACTTCCGTTGTTTGAAATATGCTTCCTGGGATATTCGATTGTATTTCTATCGTACTCCCTTTATGCTGCAATTTCCAGTAAATATTGGGAGAAGGTAAACCATTAAATGTACAAGATAATGATTTGTAATCGTGTGATGAGTTTGAACGGATGATCGTGATTGCTTCTGAACAGAAAAATAACAGTTTCAAAGGTAATTAATGACTATTATATTGTATGTTTGCACAATACTCTTTCGATGTCAAAACTGGATGTTTAATTTAAAGCATGGTATGGGCAATAGAGCGTTAAGTTACCATCGTTAGTTATTGATTATTTATTTTGTAAAGTTTCTATTTTTTCTACAATCCGCATTTAGTGATTGACATTGGTTTATATGTATTGACAAAAAAAACTTGTATAAAGCGAATAAGATATATTGAAAGAAGGTTCCTGCCCGGTAAAAAGCAGAATTTTAATATATTTTACATTGAATTCAAAACATATTGGCGAAAGGTGATATGCACTATAACAGTCGATTCGTCGATGCGTCGATGCAAGTAAGCATTTCCCATGTACGCGCAGCATAACGGGTTTGCTCTCTTTGAATGTCCGACGTTCTATTTTATAAATTTAAGGGAACTCAATGATAGTCTTTTATACCTTACCTTGAGTATTTAGAACCTTAAAAAGGCGTAGAGGAAGGAAGAATAAAAAAGTATCACGATATAAGAAAACAATTACAGAATAGGATTTTAATATCGGAGACAAGCTAACCTTTAAAAATAAGCTAGTTTAGGAATTTTACGTGATTATCATGATAAGTTTAAGGTATTTGCAGTTAAATAAATTTTGCCGCGTTTCTCGATGGAGATAGTTCAGTAATTGTTGAATTGTTTCAAATTTACATGAATACACATACCACGCATCTGCATTTTGCATATCAATTTTTCATGTCGAATGTTTTTTATTTACTTTATCGTCATCATCGATGAGGCACTTGATGGGCGGGCCAACTGTGTTTGTGATTGAGAGGATTAAATTTTTGATTTGGGTGAAAGAACGCATTTCTTTTTTTTACTGATTTTCATCAACCATGGTTCACTTTTGACCACTGAATCACATTCAACAAGATGAATAACATCACAAACAAAATTTATATCAATATTCAATTCAATTTTTAATAAATTGAAATTGCCAAAGTTAGTGTTGTATTTTGGCTCCATCTCATGAAAACAAAATATCTATTCATGATTGTTATGTACGTACATAATTGAGTACTTACCGTTTTCGCACGAATCTCCATAAAATCCCGTAGCGCACTCGCACGATTTTTGACAGCCAATTGTGTAGCATGTTCCCATATTTAAACATAAAAATCTTGAACACAATTCAAAAACTGAAAAAAATTGAGAATACATAATTGTTGCATTATCCAGGGTAAATGTCTTGCTCTATAATAAATGCCAATGGTCCAAGTCTGTTTAGCATTTTTCAACAAATAATTCTTTTGCTGGCAACATATAAATGGCCATTATTTCGTTGCTTTACGGAGCTTCTTATGATTTTCTATAGATTGAATATCGAAAAAGAAGCCGATGATAAACATTACCCAAAATATAGAATTAAAATGTCGTATCCTCCGAAATGTGTATTGTTTTCATGTATTTATTTCCATTGCGAGTTTACAATCTGCTACAAAAACATCATTGAGCATGAATCCAACATTTTTAACGGAAGCATAAAACAAGCAAATCTATAAATATTTACCCGGAACTTCACAAACGTAACCTCTTTTCCTGCTTGTATCACCATTTACAAACCACTTCATTTTATTTCGGGATGTTTGGTACGAGCTTATCAACAAATATCCATTTTGACGTTCAATCCCTGACCACGCCCATTTCCCTCCAGTTATGATAGTTCCGTCAAACCACAACCACTTATTGTTAGGTTTATATCCTCCAATCCAGAATGAAATTGCCTCTCCATCACTTCCATATTGATCTATTATTTGACTTTCAACAAAATCTTGTATTCCATGTGTTTTCATCATTGCTAATGATCCTCCCAAGTTAATGCAAGTGGTGTTTGCTTCATATATCGTAACTTTCTCGTCGTTATTCACACGATATTCGCATGTCCCATTCATTGGGTTTTTTATTCCTGAAGAAAAAATGTATTTCTACGGTTTGGCCGAATGTCGGTCTAATTGTATTGAACATTTCAGAGTTTGAGGGAAACTCTTAAGATACATTTGCAAGTACCCATTAGCCCACTTCTTATTCCTGCCAAGTCAAATATTGCGAAAAAATCGCATTTGCTGTTGATTTGGAAACAGGAAACAGGGGAGAAAGGTAGTTTGAGCAGTCCACATTTATTCGAAGCATATGAAAGAAAAGAAAAAAAACTACAGGTATTTGTCATTGCAAACGAGAAAATGATGTATGAACTCAACTTATTTTATTTACTGGTGTAATACAGTGTATAATGATATAGCTCAGGACACTTAGGGCTGGGCAAAACCGAATCATTTGGAATTCGAATTTGATCCAAATATTTTTTTCTCTGTAATAAAACAAATATCCCATTTTTACTAATATAACTTGTCCCCATGAAAATCTTAGTTCACTTAACAATTCTTTTTCCTATGAACGATTCACGAATGATTTGAATTAACCGCGTTTCGAATCGATTCGAATTGCCCAGCCCTACATGGAATGTACATATGGAAAGTAGCGTAATTTACCTGCATTTTTCAATATTATGAGTTTTTTTATTCTTAGTAATTATAGCACAATTTGTTAAATGCTACTAAATATCTATTCGCCTTGCTTTATTGCCTTGACGCAATTTCAAAACTGTCAGATACATTATAACCTGATTTAAATGAATATAATAAATTCTAAACTACTAGGACTCGGCAATTCGAATCTCTTCGAAGCTCAATTGCTTCGAATCAACTGCGAATCGCTTATAGGAACAAAAACTTGCTAAATAAACTAGAATATACATTTTTATCAACAAATGTTTTTAATGTATTTTGTAATTAAAATATGAAAATTGATGTCCTAACTGTTGAAAATACATCATGGACTATAAATTTCTTGGATAAAATTTACAATGGAGAGAAGCTGTAACAGAAAAAATGGGATATTTGTAATTTACATCGAATTTATGATTCGATCCGTTTCGGAAAACTATTTGAATCATATTCGAGTTCGAATCATAGGGTTTTGCCCAGGCCTATAAACTGCCCAACGATATGAATATATTTTAATTCGAAAGTATTTCAACATAAATGCGACTCTTTACAAGTATAACTAAATGAATTCCTTCATCAAATAAAAATAGAATAGTGTAACTATTGACATTGATTTGCTTTTGTCGAGATAATGTATATCGCTTTGGCACAGCTTAAACTTTTTTTTACAATTACTCCGGGCATTATCGAATATTTTTTTAATATAGTTGCTGGGGTGTTGACGAACATTGGCATGTGAACATTTTCGAAAAATTTGAGGCCAAACGATCTTTTTGCTATATGAAGATAAAGACTGGAGTACAATTAACATACCTCTTGGATTTTTCCCTTGAATGGAGAATATTGCACAAAACCACAATAATACATTGATGATCAACATGTTTATAAGCATTTAATTTATGCAGTCATATCAGTCGAAATATATCTGAAAATATATATCTATATAATGCCACTCAAAAAAAAATCATATCCGAGTCAGAAAAAATAATATCGAGCAACCACTAATGAGCGTCTCACAACTATCTGAGTCCATCATATGTTCATCGGTGCGAAATACAATTAGTTTATAATTATCTTAGTCAAATTTGTCACATGAATCAAAAACTTAAATATTTTATATGAAAATAGATATCTAACCTCTGCGTCCTAACGAAGGCACCAGGAACCAAATTGATAATCCTGCGTTTAAGACACAGATGACTATAAGGGAAATAGATGGCAATACAAATTTCATTAAAATAGCACCACGACGCAATACTTTAGAAATGAAAAGAACTTATTCCAACATTACGCAAGCGCCTAGGCCGTTCACTTACTCTGATTTATTAAATTAAAATTAGCACATTGCTATGCTAACGTTTTTATTTTAGGAAGAGTCAGACCGATATACATTTCAGATGCCTTATTTGAATACTGCGTAGATTAGGTTTCTTTCGTTCCCTGGAAAACCATACTGTGGATGGAATAACCGATGTGTAAAATACCATCCGGTGATTAGCATTTTTGTTTAAATATTTCGAAAGAGTACCATGAATCATCCCAACTTTTACTGCAACTGTTTCTCCCGGGATTTTTTTTTTTATTTATAATTGGCATACGGCTGGCGATTGATCGGGACTTGTTATCATTAGTTCGATCACCAAAGTTTGTGAAAACCGAGACAATGGATGTACATTCCAGATATCATGAAATGCACATTCTTTCTAGAGGATAGTTCAGGCGAAAAGATTTCTAAAACATTAGATAGAATGCCACCGGGGTCGGTATGTGCATTTGAATTCGAGTTTGGCAATTACTCCAAAGACAAGGGGGAGGTTAAAGACATTTCGCCCATTCAAAGGGAATCTGGTTTGGGAAATCAAGTAAAGAAATATTAGGGATTAGATTCAGGTTGCAGTTGCCAGAGAATCTCTTAGTCAGCAACTCCGCTTTGGCTCAAAAAATGTAATATTTCGAGACCATTTATGAAAGCAAGGATACTTGAAGTACGTCTGTTTTGAATATTGTTTATTATCTAACAGAAATCTTTGGAGCTAAAATTTTGCTTTTGTCGAGGTAATGTATATCGCTTTAGCACAGCTGAAACTTTTTTACAATTACTCCGGGTATTATCGAATATTTTTCTAATATTGTTGCTGGGGTGTTGACGATAGCGGTGGAAGTGACGATTGTTTGCTGCTATTGCCAAGGAGCATTCGGGTGAAAACCATGTAGCAGCAGGGGACTTTATCTGGAATCTTCAATGAGGAATATATACATCGATTCCCAAGCGTATCCACTCTGCGATTTCTTTCACGCAAGCAATAAGAAATAATCCACGGTAGATCGCAGAGAAAACTATGAAACGGTTGCCAGTCACGACACTTGTAATTAAGAAGTGCGATTCTAATCAATTCGAAGTACAGATTTTTTGAATTAATCGTGAATCGGTGAGAGGAGTAAAAACTTCCTAAAAGAAGTGGAATGTTATTTTTATTTTTAACAACATAACCGAGTGTATTTTGTCGTTAAAATGAACATTTTCGCGCCTAGACTGGAGTTTGATTGAAAATACGTCGCTTTTGAGTTTGTTTTTCTCAATATTTGCAATTTTTAAACGTAGATTCCCTAATTATCATAATGAACACAATAATAGTAACAGTAAAAATAGGAACAGCGATTCTATCCGATTCGAAATAACTATCCGAATCAGATTCGAATTTTGAATGATTTGGTTTTGCCCAGCTCTAAAAGTAACGTGGTTGGAGGTATCGCAAGGGGTTGTGGGCCAAGGAGGATACATTTCCTGGAACCGAAACAAAACAGAGATCCAGTCAGGAAGGAGCGTGGGACCTGTTGTCATGAATCCGAATCATAAGTTCCACCTTCTTGGTCAGTGACTCGGTAATGGAAAAAACTATGAGTTTTCATTCCGGTCACGTCAGCTGCAGTTGGATATAAATAGGTTTGCGATGACGAATAGTTTGGTAGATGGACAAGACATCGAGATCTTGTCCACTTACAAGGATGTATAGTCCAAGACAGAGCAAATGTGGGTAGAGGGCGAACTTTACACGAAGAATTTAAAACAGCGTTGATGTCAGGAGCGACATTGGCAATCACAGATATTATTGTGTTGTAGAAGGCAAATGCACGAGCTATAGGCAGATTGAAGACAGCAAATTCGTGCTTGTGCTTGAGTAACCCTCAATAATAACGAAATCTGCAAACGAGATTCCACAATTGGGGTTGGTCCCACAGAGGCCAGAAACTTCTCCTCAGCCCACGAATAATAGAAAAACAAATAGTGAAATTGCTTGCCGTGAGATTCTTAGAACCCCACCCCATGTTACTGGGTACACGGGACATGGAGCCATTGACTTTGTTTGAACGCCTCATAAAATATGAAAATCCAGCAGCCGCATGCCCAGTAGAAAACATGCCATAGGAACTAAACAGTTATTATCGAATTCACTGAGTGGTATTTACCGTGGACGAGCGTACGAACTCTTCTCCACTACGTCTTAATATGGTTTACATTCTGTCTGTAGAAGTTCTTAATGAGGGAGACCCTATCAGGAGAAATTATCTACCACCAGTATAGCGCCGCATACGCCAATCTTGGGTCGCCCCATGGAAGCGCGCAAGGGGAGTTTAAAAGATTGAATCATCGATATATTATTAATTAAGCGTTTTAGTTGATCAAATACGACGAAACTTGCCCACTATTCATTTTTAAACTGAACGTGGAATCAGGACTAATGTGTGGTTAGTCGATCGTAATTCGTTGTGTGGGCTTTTTGCTCTCTAAGCTAATTTTTACTTTATTTCTAACTCTGGTTCTGCTATAACTACCATTGCAAAATTGAACGTTGAAAAGATATATAGTTAGGAGCTTTGCAAATTTTGCAAAACGAGACAGTCAGTCCACTCAACAATATCATATTATAACCAGTATCTGCTTTTGTGACTTACAACGAATTTACCACAAAACTTCGTAAAGTATTAGTAGATAGCCTACATTCACTTTCGAAACTAGGTAGTATCCAAATTCAAAACACGATAAACCAGCTAATTGTTGTTTGATTGCATTGACGACTTTTTAAACAGTTTTTAACGTTAAAATTTTCGAATAGCATATTTTTATATCTTTTTTAAAAGAAAATATAATTTAACTAATTTTCTAAACTCGGTACCTAATTAAAAATTAGGTGAATTCACGTATTTTACATAGTAAATTCACCAGGAATAATTTAAATAGAAAACTGTGTAAAAGTTATGGTAGGTGAATCTGGTATCCGTGGAACTAGCTAAAATTATTTTGAAAATAAACTGGGTAAACAAAATACACTAGGTAAACTATGTACTTTTACATAGAATTGACCACACTTGACCAGTGCCAATTGCAGGATCCTACTTTATGCAGAATAACGAAAACCAGGTCGACATTGCAATAGGTTTCAAAAAAGACGTTAAACCATTCATTCTCCCAATAATCTTTTGGTCCCTATTGAGCGTTGCTGTAAATGCGCGCAGGCGTAGTCAAAGTAATTACTTATTGAATTGGATTTTGCACTATTCTAAAATGTAAGCAGCACTTGATAATAATTAGGCTGACTAGCGATTGTTCATATAAAAATCACGAATAAATTGGGGGGAACCTGGGGAAAAAGTGGTGCTTAGTTGTTAATATTGTGACAAGATGCTCATCTTCTCAATTACACTGGTTAACTTTATTTCATAAAATAATAAATTCTTATTTTGCAATGCCAAATGATTCAAAAAAAAAAAAAGATTTTCAACAATATTGTTTATTCTTTAATATAATCAAATATATTATTTTGAGACACGCACTTCTTCATATGTAGCCATATCAGCCGCATTTTCTCTCGCTATCATTGCCGTTTCATATTCAGAACTTGTTCCAGGATTTTCCTCCTTCATCATACCCACAGAGTTCTTTACCTCATTCTGGAAGGATGGTGAGTTTTCATACATATAAGGGTTGACGGGTACATTTTCGTTGTCTTTACCGTTGCTAGCGCTACTAGCGTTTTCTTTTCCGATATATGTCGTTTGGTATGGCTGAGGTGCTGCATCCAACACCATTTCTTCCATTTTTTGATTGACGTTGCGATATCTGTACAGAAAATCAATGATGTTACAAGATGTGATAGTGTTGGTTGTGACTTTTGGCAGGTAATAGTAAAATACCATTCAATTTCACGATCCTTTTCTCGGGTCATCCTAGAATAGAAATTATATACCGGGATCTGTGTAAAAAATCATACGTTGTAACTTAAGTAAGAAGGATATTTTATGGACCCTTAAAAGTTTCTTTGCAATAATTGGTTTAAGTTCTCTATTCTCTGTGCTAACCAATACTATCAATATAGAAAAATAGTTTTAAAGTAACATCAAACCTTAGTTTAATTCCCAGCCACGCTGTGGTGAACGATAATAATAAAACTAAAGTTCCAAGGAAAGTCGACACAAAGATTGTTGATAAGTTATCTTTATCAGCTACAGCTGTATTTTTGATGTCACCTTGGAGAAACAAATATCACATTTATTTAATGTTTGAGAAAAAAGTGAAAGAAAAAGAATGAATGAAAATGACACCTTTCTACATTATAGTGACGAGCATACATGTAAATTTTCAAAAATTCCTTATCGACAGCACATGCTCAGACGTAGTTTATTATTCAGTAAAGAAAGTATATTCTATAGATTTGCTAAGTATATATTTTTCAATACCAATACTGCATGGATTTTCCTGTTCGGTACTCGAGGTTGTGACATCATACTCTTTTATCTGTTTATATATGCATTCTTGTGGACACACGATAATCTAAAAAATAAAATAAAAAATGGTCATAGTTACGGAGAGTAACAAATAAATTCAAGATATTACCTCCATGATATTCTATTTTTACTGAATTCTCAACATGATTCTATTAAGCACGGAAAATCACATACCCTTAATTTATACATAGTTGAGTATTTCAAATTGTTCATGACGATTGAGTTATCTGTACGTTCAGGTACAATTTCTTGAATCTGTATTACGTGTCCTGTAATGGTATCGAACATTTCAAACCTGAAAAATTGTTAATAATCTTCAATTCGATCAAATTCGTAGATTAGGCCCCAAAATTACGTGTACCATCACTACAAAGAATAAAAATACATTAAATTTACATCGTACTAAAACTGTAAAAGAAATAATTTATTTCCTATTAAAAAATTGAAATCATTGTAAATTATTGATTATTTTAACATCGTAATATATTGTTAACTGACTGTTTTGTTTTGTAAACAAAAGTCAAAGAATATGCCACAAACCTCCCTAGAGCTTTAATATTTACCTGTGTTTAACGCCAATCGACTCACGTGGAGAGGAGAAAGTGACGTTTATCCCAGTATTGCATTTTTCAATCACAACATCAATCAACGTTTCTGTAACTGTGTGAATTATAATCCAGATATTAATACATTTAAAAAACAAAAAAATATTTTATATGGTTCGGAAAATGTTTTTAACAAAAAGTACATTAAATTTACCGGGTGTTTCGCATATATAACCTTGTTTTGCATCACATTGAACATCTTTCCAGAGCCATTGATCAGTCGATGACATTTTTAAACAATCAAATTTAATATCATTTGGTTCTCCGTTCAACCACCCAACATAGCTTCGACCAACAATTCTCTCCAATCGATCACTCCACCTTTTTGCAATGAATTGATAGAAATACGCAATGAGAATTGAAGGTAAAGGTGTGAAACAGTGTATACGCATATTTTGGGGTCAATAATTTTAATTCTGCTAAAATGTTGTTTGTTTTGAAACATGTGTCGCCCTCAAATTCCTAACTCCATTGTATTGTTCGTATTAAGGGAATTGTATCGGGCATATCTAGCAAATATGAAGCTATGTAAAAAAACATTTGGGTTATTTATTTACCCAAATACATTTTCTATTGCATAGCTTGTGTCATCCTCAATTCAGTAAAAAATAAACATGTAACAAAATCGGTACCACGACATATGTACTTGACTCACTCTCCGTTCTTTGTTTCGTTATACAGAAATGTATCGTCCTCCCATTTCCATTGTATAGTGTTATGTTGGATTGTTCTTGATCCGCCGATGTAAACTATGAAAATAAGATGTGAGTGTGCTTGTGAAGTAATATATTTATTAAGGGAGTGATGTGTAAATATTCAAAATTTTGTCTTACAGAAATCGTATTGAATTTTTTTGAAGTCCTGTAGTATTATTATAATGCTCAAAATACGTCTTTATGTAGTGGTTGCATAATTTGATCTAAAATAAGCTCTGCGCAGCCGCACAAAATTATAGGTTGGTTTATGATATTTTATTGACATAACATTCCAATAATAAAACAATACTTAGATATATTGGTAGTTTTCCAGAACTCTTTTGAGCAAATGTTTTCTGTTATTACAGCTTTAAGCACAAGAAAGGACGACTGTCCTGTAGGTACGTGCTTCAGAATATTACTAAGGTATTTCCCTCGTATCGTATGAGGAGTCTTAAATATGCTAAGAACTGGTAGATGGTTGTGCCATCGCACAGGGCAGATATCACTTCATGCACTTTATCGTGGAGGTTTAGTACCGTTTTGAATGATTTTCCTTTAGAGAGCAGTTGCTGGCCCTACATCTTTTTGCAGCTCTTTGCAATTGAGCAGCCGTTAGTTGGTTCCTCTCAGGCCCTGTCCCCGGCCTTGCTCAGAGTAAATTTTAATGAAAACAAAATTAAAAAAATGAATTTACCATCTACTTTGGCTCCAATTGCATTCAATTTTTCCGATAAAGCAATTTGTGTTTTGCTTTTTGTAATCTTTGCCAAATTGCCATTGAGTGTTCGACAATGTTTTCGGGCATTTTTCTGTGATTTTTCTTCGTCTGATTTCCAGAATATTCGATAAACAGAGCCTTCTTCAATATTAAGATCTAAAATATAGTGTTGTGAAAAATAAGGATTTTATTTACATAGACAGGCAGTATCTCACCATTTTGTTTTTCGTAGCTTTAGAATGATGAGGATTCGTCGACATTACGCATGTCATGTTGAAGCCTCTTTTCAATTAAGCATTTAAATGAGTACATTTAAATTCTCTGCAGCCAGGATATGTTGCGTCAAATTTACATGCGATCGTAACGCACCTCCTTTTTCCACGTCGTGACGCATTTTACTTCAATGATTTTTATTTAAAAATGGAGAAAGCAGGCAAATCAATACTCACTTGGGTTTATTGTAAATTCTTCATGTGACCATTCATGAGAGTTATTTGCAAAACAATACACAGAAGTTGTGCCAAGTAGTTCACTCAATTTAATATTTAAAGTGCTTGTAATTTGAGCCATCTTATGTGTGTGTTTGACAACTTCCGTTGTTTGAAATATGCTTCCAGGGATATTCGACTGTATTTCTCTCACGTCTTCTTTATGTTGTAATTTCCAATAAATATTTGGAGAAGGGAAGCCAGTAAATGTACAAGATAATGATTTGTAATCGTGTGATGAGTTTGAACGGATGATTGTTATTTCTCCTGAACGTGAAAAGCGGTGGGAGATTAAATCATTATCCTTCAACCAAGATTTGCAAGATTACAAACGTAGGTGAAAATCTTACAAAAAAGTTCGGTAAACATTTTGCAAGTACTCACTCATTACATATCACATATCAGATTGGTTCTTCGTGAAAGCATATGCTTAGGACGAATTTTCTTGTTTAGACATTTCATTTTATTTTGCAAAATGGTGTATGTAGTACGCCCAGAAAGTCTTTTACCAATTTATACCTCGAAAGCTCAATGGATTCAAAGTGATGAACTACCTACTTGCCCATCTTGCTTTGTTAAAATCCTGAATCCATAAGTGAATGGTGTGAAAATTGACCACGAATGAGATAATATATTGGGCATATAATAAATAAAATAAAGTTTTTTCATTTCACAAAAATACAAGTTAATTATTGGAAGTATTTACATGTGGTTTTGTTAATTCCATATTTATTAGCAACAATAAACCCCAATTTCTGTGGATTGACAACAAGATAATGTTGCACCATAGTAACTTTTAGATTTTCAATGCTAGCTTACCTCTCAAGATAAAATCCTGAACCGATTTATATTTAACTCCGGCTATAATATTGGTCGCTTGACAAGAATAAACTCCAACATCCTCAATCGAAGCTTGATCAACATGTAATTTTGCGTAATTATCATGATAAGTTTGATAAACACTGGTCGATGTATCTAGATTTATCAGAGAATCATCCTTGTACCATTGTATCGTAGGTGAAGGAAATCCGGAAGCAAAGCACTTTATTATATTATTAGTAGCGTTGACTGGAAAGGACAAAGTGGGCGGATCCACGTGCGTAATATTTGCAAATTCTGAAAAGCAAAATTAAATACGTCAATTTGAATTATACCGCTGCTGAGGAGATGTTTGAGGACAAAAAGTAGCATTTTTCATAGTAATTGAGGAAGTGTATTTTCCAAAATCTCATTTGGTTATAATTTCACATTGAGTTTAATATAAGATACAGATTTGATTCGAGGTTCCCTAAAATCATTAGTTGCCATAATTGGTCTAAAAAATTTGAATATTTAAATTTCATCTCAGAATCTTTCACGTGTGCGTTATTCCATGGTTTAGAAATGGCCCGTGTTCGAGTCACCTTTAATTGTTCATGATAAAGCATATAAATTCATATATAATTTTCATGGGTAAGTGTGAAAGTATGATTTAAATAGATATGAATAATATTTGGATATTGATATAATAAAAGGCATAATGTTGATACTGACTGTGCTGCATGACGGCTTTTTATTAAGTACAGCTATATTATCGAACTCTGAATGCAGGAAACTGCATTTTATGTGTTGTATTTCGGCAATATTTCATGCATAGTTTAGTCCATTCAAAACCTATTATCCTTAACTCACAAGTGAATGAAACTCAGGTGCAATCTAAACCGTAAACCACGTAAACGAGTAACAACTGAGTGTGTTAATTAGATTTAGATTAATTTGATATGTTATGGCACTAGTCCAAAACAGTTCACGCCTTTTCAAATAGTTTTCCAAGAACAGCCGTGTAGTTCAATTAAAGATTGATGAATATGTAGTTTTGCGTTATTCACATGATAAGTTTGATGAACCACTGGTGAATGTATCCAGTGTTCTCAGCGAATCATCCTTGTGCCATTGTGCAATAGGTAAAGAAAATCCCGGAGCAGGGCACATTATTATATTATTGGTAGAGTTTAGAGAAATAGATAGTGTGGGTGGAACTATCTTCACAATATGTGCAAATTCTGAAAGGTGAAATTGAATACGTCAATTTATATCATATTCTAATGATACAGGCTGAAACGTTTATTCTTGAAAAAAGGCAACCAAACGAATTAGAGTGATAAAGAACTCTCCAAAAGTATAGGCCATCTATTTTTCTTACCTTATGAGTAAGCTGATTCCAGGTATTTCCTTCTATTAAGTAAAGCAAGTAAATGGCATGACGACATCCCACAACATCCCACAAAGTCGTTTATACTATGACGCTAACTAAAGTTAATATCACACTAATATTTCACCAACCCACCTTGCAATGTAACAGTTACTGATGCTTCCTTGTGATATAAATTAATGTCATGTTGTGGGCTCGCTCGAAATACATATGTTATGATAGGTTGTGTAGATATTAAAGAATCTAATTCCAGTGTAAAATTGATATACCCCGTGACATTGAATTTGGTGGAAATTATCTTAGAATTTGTGTAAACGTCGACTCGAACTGGACCATCATTGCTCGAAACTTCCAATAATATTGTTACATTCTGTCCAACAAACTGAGCGTAGTTTGATTTATACGGCATTATTGTTACTGAATCTGTTAAATAAAAAAAAAAGTTTGCTTATGGTGCTTTTGCGCCTTTCTCTTTTCGAATACCTAATATCTAAAATTTAATAATTTGATGCGCAATCCCTTACTTTTACCTTTTAGCCTACTATGACAAGGGTAACATAGGCAGGAAATTGTTGTGTTACTCTCAACCAGTGCATATTTAACTTGAAGGGACATGATCATTTATATTGTATCAGTAAATTATCAAATTTTATTTTAAAGGGATTTCACTGATGTCATCAATTCAAGGTTAATATTGATCTCTATCAAAAAATTTACGTTTTGTGGGGACAGCGTGACCGTTGAGGTACTTCCAGTACCGTCATGCTAAAACTCACGGCTATCACTTTATATTAATGCAAGAAGTGTCAGTCATATAATAAAATTTTGAGAATGATTCCTTTGAACAATGATTTGAAACACGAATATCTTGTCAGTGCATGCGTGAATGTAGGTATCGGTTGGTTTACTGAAATCAGGAAGGTAATTGCATGGATTAGATGCAAGAAAGGCTGGGCAACTCGATGATTCCCCGGTGATTCGAATCGATTCGATGTACAATATATTCTAATCAATTGTGAGTCGTTCATAGGAACAAATACTTACTATATGGACTAGAATTTTCATTTCCAACTACAAAATGCAATGGATTATAGTCAAATTTGAACAAAACCGATTACATTTTGTAGTTTAAATAGGAAAATTGTTGATCTTAGACATAGAGTGTGAATTGAATATACACTATAAACTATAAATTTCTTGATATTTACAATGAAGACAAGTTGTAATAGCAAAAATGGGAATCCTTGTTATTTACATCGAATTCGTGAAATTCGTTCAAAAAAGTAATCGAATCAAATTCGGATTCCAAATTATTCGGTTTTGCCCAGCCCTAGATGCAAGGCATGTGGGTATCATTCAAGATGCTGTCTCTTCAAGTCGAGCTGTGAGCACTTTTGTGTAAATATCGATATCGGTACCCGCCAGACGGGTACATCTCTAAAACTTTATTAATACTTCATTATGATGTACTTTTTTAGCGTCTGAAACGCTATCAAACAAAATCGGAAATGTGACCTGTTCATTTCAATTATCTTCAGAAATCTAAACGGGTGGAGTATCATTTGTTTGACTTCAATTTTTTACAAGTTATTTGGCAAATAATCATTAGGCGTAAATGCTTTAGCAATGATATTTTGTTTTTGAAGTTGCTTTTTATTTCGCAATTTGCAAAGTTACATGGCCATTGTCGTAGCTTGTGACATCTACTCATCTCTATTGACATCGCAATTGTCATAAGTTGTCACCAGCTCTCGGCAAAACCAAATCAATCAAATCACTCTAAATGGAATAATATTTTCAAATCGATAAAATCACTTATATCTTATAGCTAGCATATGTCCCACTTTCACAGTTACATTTCAACCCCGAGTATAGTATTTAAGCCACCTATTAATCTAGGAGTCAATTTACCATCATTTGACACTTCATCTTTCAGGGAGCCGATGAATGTATCCAATGCTTTTTAGAGAAAATATTCCACTTTATTTGGTTCTTAATGTTTGCTTCGAATACTTTGTGCTTCTAATTAATTCTAATAAAGGAATATAATTGACCAACTCTAGTTGTGACATCATTTTCATCTCTGGTGACATCGAAATCTTTTCGAGTTGTAACATCTATACTCACCCCAGCCCCCCTTCCCGTCCTAGAACCAATCCATTCTTAAGCTTGTCTCATCTTCGCAACGTTGCCTTGGTGGTCTCAATCCTACGAACAAATTTTCAACCAGTGCTCGGTATTGGCTTACAATTCAGATCCAGTTTTTTATACCATTGCAGACAATTTTATGCATGGAGTTTTTCCTGTGACTTTTGTGATCTGAATTTCTTCATTTTTGCACTAATATGGCTTTTTGCACGGTAGCGGTTTTGGTGACCCGAATTAAAAGTATTTTACAACCTTTCACTGAGTGTATTTAGATTCCAAATATTCCAAAGACGGTTCAGGCGATTTCAATATAATAAACAATATGATGAAAACCAACCTTGTTCACATAAAGTACCAGTGTATCCTTGCCAACATTTACAAGTTTCTTGACATCCAATTGCTACACAGTTGCCGCGATTAGAGCATCGAACCGATTTGCAAAAATCCACGACTAAAAGCGAAATTTAAATCATGAAAACACAATGGATAATACCTATAATGACTGATATCGAGTTGGGTTTTCATTCCTATATGCATCTATTTTTGATCTATTTTTTATCTATTTTTTATCTATAGCGAGTATATAGTGCTGCAGCTATATTTGAAGATCTATCTCAGTACGCAAAACTCAAAACTCATCCATCAACACCTTTTTATGCCAATTACAACACCAACAAACAATATGTTTTCGAAAAATCATTATAACCAAAACCCTAAAATTTGTTGGGAACATAGAGTATGAACAAAATGAGCAATTTTACCTGTTTAGAACTGTTTTCGTATTTCCTATGCTGTTTAACAACTAAAAAGTCGAAGAAATGAAGCAGAGTCTAACATAGAGTTTAGTTCAAAATGTTTTCAATTAGATGTGCAGTTGCTGACTTTCCATATTATATACCTCATTACGTGGGCCTTTCAACTATTAATATAGTGAATTTTGTATAAAATCAACACTAAAATGAACTGGAAGGCTGGAATGTTTTCAATCTAAAATTGTTCTTATCCACTCAGTGAAAATTAATGTTACAGCTTTTTAGCCACCATCTTACTATCATTGTCCATATGTGGCTTTAAGGTACTAGGCCGCATTTTTTTCAAAAATTATTCCAAAATATTCCTAACCTAACCCCCGGAAGATTAAAATATTACCTGGAACTTCACAAACATATCCATAGTTTTGTGAACCATCCCTATTCATCAATTTCATATTATCTCGTGTTGTCATGTATGAACTCAAAAACAAATATCCTTTTCCAGTTTTCACCGATGAATCTCTCCAATTTCCATCTGGAACTTTGGATCCATCAATCCACAACCAATCATTTTCAGGTTTATAAGCTCCAATCCAAAGGGCGATAGCTTTTGTGTTTACTCTTCCGTATTGATCTAGGACTTGCTCCTCAATAACATCCTGTATTTTATTTGTTTTAACCATTGCTAATGATCCACCCAAATTTGTGCAAGTTGAATTTGCTTCAGTGAATCTCTTTCTATCATCATAGTTTACATGATAATTGCATTTGTCAATAGTTTTGAATTTTCTATCTGGAATATAAAGGGAAATTTATATGAGAGATTGGATCGTGCTCAAAATGGAATGGAAAGTGCTATGAGGTGACATTCTCACAAACATTACTTTTAATTTTTGTGATTGCTTTTGTTAGTGTTTTTTTCGCAAACTTTAATATTGATAGTTTTGAAAACATGCTGGACCGCTGTGCAATCCCAGTTTGTTGTTGATGAAGTTGAAACATTCAAAACAAGAGGTTAACCGTGCACTGGGCACTTGGTTTGAAAACGGAATATTTTTGCAAAACTACGACAAAACAAATGTATGTCAAAATATACAAATGCATATTTTATTTTTATTTCAACATGACGTGGACTTCGCAGTAGAATTTTATGCAAGCAGGTTCAGTGCTACCTATTATAAAACAAAAATTTTTTAGGAAACTTTAAATTAAACTCCTGCTTCTTTGGGCTTCTTTCTTTTATAAAAATCAAGCTTTTTTATTGATGCGTTGTCAAGCGATGTTGAAGCTTGAAAAAAGGGTAATTCTTCAAGAGCATCAAGCTTAATCTTAGTTGCTTTATAGTCTGAAAGTTAAAATTTTTTCAAGATAACTTTTGTTTAGCATATGACACAGTTGAATCATGTCTATGAGACGCGGTCCATTTGTGGCGCATGCTTAACGAGTTAAAATTTCTGAATAAAAAGAGGAATTAATTTTTTTAATTTCGTTAACAGATTAAGCTCAAATAAATTTTGACGCAACGTATCTCTCTTCACCCTCACAACAACTTTTTGTGTTGGCAACGTTCTGAACCAAACTTTATGTTATATATTCTTCACAATACGAACAATAATCCAATAGTTTGAAATATAAATGAAGTTAGCAGAATGCTACAAACTGACGTTGACAAAGACTTCCATTGTATGCTGGTAAACAATTACAAGTGTAAAATGGTTCGACAGTAGAATATCGACATGCTGCTCTGCTTTGACAGGGGTTCGATTGGCATGCCTCTGAAAAATTTATAACATTAAGTTCAAATACGTTTTCGGTCCGATATTTTTCGTTTTGTATACCATGCTATACCATTTTAGAACCAGAAAAAATGAGCCTTGCAATACTTAATCGCGATTGAACGCTGAAATTTTGATCAATTTAAATACATTTGTTATAAATAAGAACTAAGGATTGGGAGTTTTCACCCCTTTCCTGAATCTTTTTATTGTTTCTGTGAGGGAATGGGGGTGGGGGGCTGTTTCCCCAAGTCACACGGTTCCGCCGCCAGTTTACATTTCATAAAATGAATAACAAAGGGACATAATACCTTGCTTCACGTTTATTGTTTTCGTGATAATACTTCAAGTTACTCTCGTTTCAATTGTCAACAAATTTTGATAGTCTGATAGCATAGCATTGTAGTAGCCTTGTTTATACTACTTCATTAATAGTATTATACTACATCCTAAACTATCTAATTTAGTATTTTATTTAGTTATTTAGTTATCGAAGAAAATTTGATCGAATTACAGATGTACTTTCTGCTTTTCCAGCCTATTCCGGTATTTATTTGTCTTCACTGTCAACAGATTCAATTTCGATATTTGTGTATTGCTATGCAGAAAAGTTTTTGGTATAAAAAGTCTTTGTTTAGCATATGTCAGAAAGTGAATAACAATTTTCAATGATTTTCAAATGTTTTCATTTATCTGCATTTAAATTATAAATCCTTGACAAGGATGGGAACATTCGCCGAAATTCTTTAATTGTAGATAGTCGATTTTTAATTCGAGACCAAGTTCATGTATATTAGAATTTAGTGTAGTATATCGCTTGTCAAAAATTAAAAATATTTACAAAAATATTTCAATTGATACTGGGTACTGCTAAATGCACACTAAATTAGAGAGTCGAAGACGAAAACATAATCTGTTTGATGTGTTTTCGAGTATTATTGTATTGAAAAGAAATAAGTTTTAAAAATAAATTGAATCACATATTCTGAAATACACACCAAGAGTACAAGGAATCTTTTAATTAGGCATTTAATTTAAGGTTGAATAAACAAAATATAAACCCACAGTCGTTGAACTGCGAAATCTAATATTCATAAAAAGTACCTGATACAACAATTTGAACGGTTCTTATTCTTTTATATTCCACGATTGTGGCAGTAGGTGTGGCTTCCAACTTATAAGATATTGTTGTAGACGAAACCACTATAGGACCGGTATTGATTTCAATGTTTGTAGATATTTTGCTGTTGCTGATGGAGGTTGTAGTTATGCTGTTTACTACAGAGTTTTCATTATTTAATACATCAATTTTGACATTTCCATCGTATGAAATTATTGTTAAACGGACATCGAGGCTTTGTCCTCTCGTAACGCTAGTTGACGAAGTCGACGTTGATATAAACAACAAATCTATGAAAAAACAATGTACTAGGGGTTTTATTTGAAAGCTCATTTTTTAATGAACGTTGTACATACACTGAAACAGAAATGAAATGAAATAGGTTTTGTTTGGCAGTAATTTTATTTTTTTGGCGTTATTGAGATATATTCATCAAATCGACTTATTTTACCTTATGCGATAAATTTTAGAAATTTACTACAAGCTGCAAACTGGCTGTAGTGCAGGCTGTATTTTAGGTGATTGAACACTGGTTCAGCGTTATAGACATTTCATCCTCAAAATTGTAACGCTTTGATAAAATTTTAATATTGAGATATTCTGTTATTGACATACCTTTCTCGCATTTTGTTCCGAAGTATCCATCTTCACATTTGCAATTATATCGTTTATTAACAACCTCACAAGTTCCTCTGTTCGAACAAATATCTGATCCACAAACTCCAGATGATACGTCTGGTTGGAAATATATTATTTTATCGGTTTTGGAAAGATACCAGCAAAAAAAATAAAAACACGGGCCAATGTCAAAAATGCATGTGAGTATGAATAATATTGTTCACTGGTACCTGTGGTGGGTGTAGTGGTTGCAACCGTTTCCCCCTAAACTACATAAAGTAAACCATATTTACTACAAGGTGGGAGAAGTATTACTAGTTAACCTAGTTTCACTTTCAAAACTAGTCAGTACCTATCTTGAAAACCTGGTGACGAGAGCAGACGCCATTTCGCTGCATCTAAGGCATTTTTTAATGAATTAACCGGTTGAAAGCTTCAAATATCGTCACTCTTCAACCTTGATTTACCTAGTTTTTCTATTAGGTATTTATGTTTTTAATTAAATATCTAGTTTAAAATTAGTTAAATTTAGCTAATATTGTACTCATATTAAATATATTTACACGGTCAAGTTTCACATAATAAACTCTGTAAAAGTTATAAAGTAGGTAAATCAAATATTAGTGGAACTAGGTAAAAGTACTTTGAATATAAGGTCGGTACAGGTATATTAGGTAAACTCTGTACTATTACCTAAATTTGCCAACACTGGTTAGGAGTTTCCTTTCCTTTCCATCGCACTTGATGCAGTTACAAGTGCTGTTAAGTGAAATTTTTACCCGCTGCTTTACGCTTGTGTGTGGAAATCGATTATTGATAGATAGATAGATTTTTAAGATTGAGAATTATGGACCTATAACACGACCGGATGATAATACATTGATACGAACAACACGTGAATGTTGGATACCAAACACAAATGCGCTGGTGTCCGACTGGTTGAGTATTAAGGTATGGTAACCTAGGACATTGTTTTAAAACATGTAAAACCTGAAAAATCGATCAACTTTTTCTTTAAAGTTCGTAAATTAGTTCTTAATTTGATTCGTATTAAGTTCTTGCAATGAATTCTTTTTTAAGTGACTCCGATCATAGATATGTTGTTACATACTCTGCATCTTGTTTTTCTAGAAATAATATGGAAATAAAATACATACTCGCAACCCATCAACCCATTTGAATCCTTGGTATATGTTGTAAACCAAACAATTTTCTCTTCTAGCTCCATTTGGATCTCCGAGTTTCCTTAAAAAAGACACATGTTCGTAACCAAGTCTGGTAGAAGTCGAGCTTTTATTCCTATTTGAAAATACATATCATCGTTCATGATCTGGAATACCATGTTTGCTAATCATGAGGCGCAGATGGACCGCATCCCGACGACACTTTTCATCAGCGACTCATACTTGGCAAAGTATGCTTGAACAGTTGATTTTATTTGAATGACAGTGGGTTTGTTATGGTGATTTTCGCATATGCGTTAATAGTATTAAATATATCCGGTAAATATGTGTTTTTTAAACAAAACATTCTTTTAAAGCCCCAGCAGCTGCTCTGAAAATAAATGTAAACAAACACACATTATTATTTATATTGAGCCTTATTTTTGGCCTAGAAATCTACCTTGGAAACCTTTCGCGATTCTGCTGGGGTTTTTTCTAGGTTTTGCAGTAAAACGCTTTTTAGCCTTTTTTCAAATTGGAAGTTTTTGCTTTCGATGCACATTATACCGCCATATTTGACTTCAAAAGCCGCTAGCAACCTTGCCATAGTTATGGGGAGTATAAACAAACATATACTTACGAATTGAGAGTTTCAAGAATCAATTATTTGGATGTTTAAGTGAATCACGTTTAATTTCCTATTAATTGTAGAAAATTGTATATTTGTTAGTATTTTAGAATGTAATATTTTGCTAATTTCTTTGTTTATTTGAGAAAAACGTAGTGCGGCGATTTTCGCGATATTGAAATTGCTGGGAAACATTACCTAACAATACAAAATGTGCAGCTTAAGAATACATTTAGTTAGCGCTAGGCTACATTATAATATCAGTGACATAGAAAAATGTTTTTAGTCGTTCAGCCCAGAAAATCGAGTTATCCTTCGAAATATAGGTGTATTATTTAGTATGACACTGATCTGACTTCTGACTCGTCAGTTCCTTTTTTAGGCATGGATCAACGTTAAAAAATGCTATAAAATACAACCGACCATATTATTGGAATTTGTCAATAAGACCAATATTCGAAAATAATAAAAACGGGCCATAATACAGTAAAGCATATGTCATTTGTAAATCCAGAAACATTAGACACAGAACAATTCCGCAAAAGTAGAAGGTAGGGCGTAGTATCTGCCATCGACGGTGATAAAGTCAAATGTCACATCTTTGCCATAATTTATTCGCTAATAAATATGCCCAGAAAATACAATGAAGGAAATTTTAATTCCCGAATGCACGAATCCTTCTTACCATCCTGGATCATTCAGACTTATTTCCGTACCATCGCCCCACTTCCACTTTCCTTCTACGTCGATATCATTTCCACTTGTCCAAAGATTTTGTTTGAAACCACTGTGAATAAACATTGTAAACTCTATTGTTATATGACTTACTCATGGTCGAGTAGGTCTGTTTAGTTAACCCACAACCACAATTCAACCCGAGGTGTGATATCTTGGTAGATCTAGCCAAAACGAAGCATGATGACCTTCCAATAACACTTATCTTGTTTGTCTATAAGTATTTGATAGTATAGACTCTGGGTCCGCAGCTGTGTATGATCCACATAAAGGAATGAATATGTATATAATATATATATATGTGTATCCCTCGAGAAAATATTTTGGTATGACGATGCGATTTATATAAACGACTACATAAATATGTTGTACCTCGACTGATCATGTATAAACGTGTTTAATTCAGCGGACTTAATTGAAACCAAACTTTTCCCCATATTCCCGCAAGATAACTTGGCATCAGCAAATGTTTCAGTTGGACTTGTTATAAAGGTCAAAGCCAGTTTATCATCTGTAATGTTCCATATCGAGTCTAAAGATAAATGCGATAAACTGTCAGCTATAAAAATATAATAAATACTGTTGGGACGATGGAAGTGAAAAAACTTTCACTTTCGCCCTCCAATACATCCATAAAAAAATCCATAAATTTCGCAAAAATAATTGCGAAAATATATTGAAATCAATGTTATTATTATATTATTTGGAATGACCTGCCGATCACAGTATAACCATTCTGGTTAAAATTAATTGACTCGATACGTATATGTTAGATTTCGATTAAATAATACTAAAAAATGAATATTAATTATGGAAGGTGGAATGCTTTTTAAACGTCTTTTTATCCCTATTATCAAATGCCAAATGATATTTTTTTAAAAATATTCTTGAGCGTTCCTTTGAAGCTTCCTTTGAAGCACACAAAATCTATCACGCGTACAAAGACTCTCCAATGCTCGAAGGTCGCACCATGGAAGTTTATCTTGTCAGATAAGCTACTGAAAAAAAAGTAATTCTATTCAAAAGTAATATCGATGATTATTCAAGTCATCTTCGTTATCGAAATATGCCAGGCTTACATCTACTTATATGTGGGGCTGGACAGAGGCATTCGGTAATTCGAATAGATTTGAAGCGCAAATTATTTTTCAAATTATTTGCGAATTGGCAATAGGAATAATAACCAAAGCACTGCGATGTTGTCATATCTTTCAAAGACATTAAATAGAACTATATCTTCGATGCAAATGCTATCACTGTGTTTTATAACAAAACAAAAAACACAAGACAATTAGATAATTTTTGAAAACTCGCAAGGTATTCAATGTAGCGTAAATGCGAAACAATACATACTCATATCAGTAAATATGTCCGAAATGACAATACGACCGATACACGATTGAATAAGATTGACTTACCTGACTGACATACGTATCGATAAGATAGTCCGCAGTCAACGTTGGACCACTTTCCATTCAAAGAAACATCGTCAGATGATCGTGCAAGTACGCACTTGTTGTTCTTAGCAATTGTCACTTCATGAGGATTTGATATTGCCCTAGAATATGGCAATATATTTTCACAAGCAAAGACTGTGATATAAAATGTGAAAATTAAATGGTCCAAATTTTGTAATTTCGTACTTTCGTTCGTTCGTTCAATGTCTGAGAGTAAAATTGCGTTCAAATATCGGTAGTTTTACTGCCAATTCGTTACAGGACAACACTGAATATCTCCGAGAAGTTTATTAGAAATTATTTAAAAAACATTTGAAATGTTGCCAAAAGTATTCATTCAACTACTATAAGCAAGGTATGCGTTAGACCTTTCAATGCACTTGAACAATTCATTGAGCATGTCCAAGAGCATAAAAATCAAATTAGAAACGTTGTTGCTTGATGTTGCACCAAATCATTACAAATTTTTTAGAGCATCTGCTTCTGATGGTTCACGTTACGTTAAACGAGTTAAACTGAAATATACAACAGGATTTATAAAAGAGACGCATTTTTACTTATAGTTATCCTAAAAATCGAATTCTGGGAAATCACATACCAATCGGTATATCTTAATTTCGCAATATCATTCCACTTCCATTGGATGTCGTGATGAAGACCTATCCAGATGCTGTGACTGGAAATATGTAAAAAATGATATAAATAATCCTGTATCCACACAGTAGGTCGTAGTCTACCATATGGTTGATACACACTCTCGGCTTTTCTCTCCAGAAAATAAAAGGAAAATCTATCTCATATCATGGGATTTTTATAGCCACTCAGACCCTGTATAGCGGCCCCTTATACGCGAACATGGTTAGTGTTGTTGGAAAGATATGGTCTTTACGGTTCGGTCAATTCTACCAAAATCATTATACACTGGATCTAACTTGGATAAACCAGGCGGACTTGCGAGGGCCCACATCCGATATCTTCAACTTGCGATGCCAAAATTGCTTGAATTAGTTGAATAATTGGTGATCTTACTTTGTCAAAATGCATTGCCATCAAGTCATTTTGATATCTTATTCAAATGTGCGGAATATATGCAACAGTCACCATCTTCAATACTTCATTTAAAATTATATCGATGACAATATTATGATTTCCGAATTTTCTTCAAAACATTCTACTTCATTATTTAGATATCCAAATAGGAATTTTGCGCTTTCAGCGCAGAGAATTATTTTTTTGTTTCAATAATTTTTTATCAGCTTGATTATTATTGTTTGTTGAACCCTAATAACTTCATTGGGTTTTAAATTATATTATATTATTATATGTGATATACGTTGTATAAGTAACATAATTCAATCGAAGAAACCGGCATCAACTCCCACTTTGATCTGGCATATACATTAGAGGTCGTGGTTTGCCATTCGGTTGCGCGCACTACTAATTTCCTCTCTGGCAGAATTAAATGAAATCCAATCCAATATTTTAAATTTCCAATTTAATTGATAAGACCTGATCTTTTTCATAACCATCAAATTACGATTTATATCAACATGGTCAAAAACTGCCTCTGTCATCATTTTTTTTAGGTTATTTCATTTCAAAGTTATATGAATAACAGTGAGAAAGGCTTTAGGCTGGTCATATTCCTTTTTATTTTAAAATATGAACACGATTTGATACTCTTTCAGCAAAAAAAAAAATTATTTTTCCAGTATACTGGTGCCAGTGTCTTACGTTTTGTTATTATATTCGGAAATTTAAAATTATGTACGCGGAGACAACTGAAAGGCCAAGGGAATAGTGATTTCGAAATAATTATATATTTTCAATGTTCGACACCGTCTTGTTTGGGAGATTTATGCCAAATATGCGATGTCGATGGCCGCACCACGACTGTGCAGTGTGCACCCGAGCAACAGTTCATAAATCACCAAAAATCATTTTTGCTTTCTCAAATATCATCGAGGAAAAATGCTCATTTATTACTTGGAAAACTCGCCAGTTGCATCACAGCACTCTGAGTTTCTTCATCTTTTATTTCAGCAAGCCATGCATTTCTTCCTTCGCAAACAGATTTAGCGGATGAATAGTCTTTTCCCTCATCGAACAGTTCTAACGTGTAGTTTCGAAACGTAGAAGATGCTTAATATAAATTAAAAAGTATGGGAGTACATAAACACTAGTTCATCTAAAGTTCAAATCTCAACTTGTTCAAATGTTGAACAAAATCAATTAAAATTTCAGCAGAGATGTCAGAAATATTGTCAACCGGTAGCGATTTGAAATATTTGAGTAGTTGGATTATTTTGAGTAATCAGGCATAATTTTATCAAAAATGGGTGAAAGTTAGATTGCGGTCGACGCCACCAAAGTTTAACTTCATACGTCGACAAACAGGAGTAAATTTATCAATGGAATATCTAACGGCTGCGTACACCAAAATGCAGTATTACCTATCATATACCTGGTGAACCATCGGTTAGAACTCACACCAGGTTTCACGTTATCAAATTATCAATAATCTCACAGAATTATCTTGTTATTGTATCCAAAGTAAATCAAGTCATTCAAATCGTCAACAAACTTACCGATCGGAACCAATCCCTCAGATACCGTCACTGCCGTAAGAAATACCAGCAAATTCCAAGCTTCCATTGCTCAATAAAAGTCGTTGCGTAACATTATTAGTTAATATTTAAAGTGTAATTAGAACTCTGTGATACAAAACAAGACGACTATTACTATCTTCTAGTTTGGAAAGCTTTTCTTGTAGAACTATTGTATCTAATGGTCTTTGTCACATTGTTAAGATATATGCACATATACACTATATGCACATTAGGGTGGTCCCGATCTGTGTTGTGAGGTATAGATTCTAGATTTCAGACTAAAAGTTTTTAATTATTCCTAAATTAGTGATTTTTTTGATTTCGAGTGATTTTCAAATAATAAATAATAAATTTAAACAACAAAACTATTACTACAATGAGTTGGATTACGAGGCGTTTACTTTGTCATTTCTTAACCTAACCAAACATAAATCGCGTAGCGGTAAAAGAAAACACCTGTTGTTTTAATTACTATAAAAGCTCAATAAACGCCAATAGCCTGAGCATATAACACGTATAATTCGCCTACTGATTATGTTAACATGCTACGGCAGTGATTCAAAAGGTTGCTACTATGCAATTATACAGAGGCATGACCTTAAAACAAAATATCAAGCTACCCACGTTATATGAAGTAAATGGACAAATTACAAATAAAGCGGATCTGAGCCTATAAAAATTTAAGTGATTATATGTAAAACACGCATTGGACTATTTCCTAAAGTTGGAGTTTCTCGATAAGTCATCAAATTCAATATCTTTAAAATTATTTTATTTGAAATGATTTGCATATTTATAAATAAAAATTCTAAATTTTATTGACGTAGCGACACTTTTGGAGGTTTTGCGGTATAGTAAGAAAAATCAACATAATTGTTTTTATTAAACAACGCAATAAATGAATTGTCCTGAACTGTTATGACTTGAATTAGGTAATATTTTGCTTAATAACATGATGACATTATTGAAAAAATTTTCAATACATCTGAAGGTTCGAAATATTTTATTGTTTATTTCAAATTCATTTTGCAATTAATACATATGTTACTTAGTATTGCTCTAATACTCCCTAATTATTTTGATGCTATAACTTGAGTAATGTATTCAAGTATCTAATTAGGAATCAGGTAAACTTACATATTTTAACCATTAAATTGTTTCGGTAAGCTTTCGCTCAGATTGTAATATTGTATGCGTAACAAGGTGGGTAAATACAGCATCCAAGTAACTAGGTATATTAAGCATAAACTTGGTGGCTAGGTAAACTCTTTCATTTAGATTGTCATGTCTAAATATAATATATTCGTCGGCATTGTCAACTTCAAGATGTTGCTGTATTTTATTTCGGTTTAATCATGCTTTGCAGTCTACCATTACTTGCCCTATAATCCACTTACATGGTCTGTGTCCATATAAAATGTATTGCACTGCCTTTACATGACCCACGTACATTTTTGGACTACGTTTTGACAAGAGAAATCTGTTTTCAGTGTACCGTCGATTTATTTCGTCAATATTCTCATTGGGTGCGGACTCAAGGAATCTCAACTAGGGGTGACCAAACGTCTTGTTGCTGAAACCAAATAGGTGCTAAAAAGTAGACCAGGTTGCCAATTCTACTTCATAATTTATTGCATTTGTAATCCTGCTAAACTATGTCTGTTGATGTATTTTTCTTGCTCTTTTAAATAGTGTATCATTTTTGTAGCATGGCAACTTAGACCACTACAAGTAATTAAGTAGGAGAATAAACCTACTATTATTAGAAGACAAACGACAAAATGCGACTGGCTTAAAGCTACGTTGCTGTTTATGCATATGCATGTATCAACATATTTACGATAGACATGAATCAATATTTC
>OZ023139.1:19835250-19852287 GCA_963675895.2 Styela plicata | reverse complement strand
GCAGTTGGATCAATGCTGAAGCAAATTTTAAAACAAATATTCAGTGTATCATTAAAAAAAATTAAAACTATATGAAATTATTAATGATCTTTATATCGCCTAAAAATGGGGCAAAATAGCATTTTGTAGAATACACTGCGGAAAAGCTGCGAATAGCAAAAATTTTGTTCTAGCTCTCGGTGTATTCAACAATATGTATCCCTGATTGGTGCAACTTAAAATATTTAACACGGAACATATGCCACGGTGAAAAGTCATTTATTTTTTACATCGATATAAATAGGATATCATTTTTATCCTACGTAGAAGGAAAGCCGAGGATACAGCTTAATCATATAGCGAACCTCGACATCTCTTGCAGATACCAGTTCCGAATCGGGGTGAAGGTTTTTGGAATATCATATTTCTAATTTTTCCTCTGCATGGACCTGGTTGGCGGAGGAAGGCATAAGCAGCGCTTACGTAAACAACCGTGCACCGGTAAAGCCTTCAGCATACCTCTGGCATACAATCATCATTCCTCACGGGATTGGAACCTGCGTCTTAACGATCAGAGAAGCGTAGTTCGAAAAATATTCCCAACGCTTTTATCGATTGAGCTAACCGGGCACAAATAATTTGGGAATGTATTTAGAAAATCTTTTTATCACAGTAGTTTGCACAAGGATATTCCCATGAAGACTACTCCATGAACACTGGCTCGCCCGTAAACGACGTGTGACGCGGAAAGCCGCTACAGTGGCTTAAGCTAATCTCGACAAAACCGTTACTTTATTTTACTGATATTTTGCAAACTATAAATCGCTTTATGATATTTTAGGCATGAACTGAAAATTAATGTCGCCCAATATTTATTTTTCAAAGTTTTCTATAGCACAAAGAAAGATGCAAATAGCGTGAAATTGCGGGACCTAAAAATTTATGTGTTCTTCCTTGCATTTACTAGCAAATAACCCGAAATATTTGACAGCGAAGTCATTACATCATCGAGACTATTTGGAGGCAGTAATAATATTTTCCGATGAGGTATTCGTCGTGCTTTTGCGATATTGTATTCGAGTTATATAAACAAATTACTTCATAATTTCGCTAGCTACCAATTTCCTACTGAAAGAATTGTAAAAACTCCATGTAATAGTCCAATAGGTCGACGTGATTATGCGCGAACGTATTGAGCCATTATCGTCAAGACATAGGTTGGTCATTAAATGGTGGCGATGTCTCTGATGTTGAGAGGTTACCGAAGAAGCCACATAACACCTACACGTGTCAAAAGTTTGATGACGAAATTTTTCTTTCACTGAGCAGTGAATTGTCATCAGACCCCGATTAAAAATGTTCACTTCCCAGCTATTCGCAGTTATTGAAATTTTCGTCTTCTGAAAATTGGAAACTTTTGAGTATTTTAAGTTTGAATTTTTGTTCGTGATCCATGTACAAATGCCAACACTATTGAGGTATGTATATTTGAAACCTGAATGAGATAGATGCATCCTAAAAACCTGTGAGGTGAGTTGCTAGCGCCACTGAGTCGAGTTGTTATTTAATATTATCGATCTTTAGTCATGTATGTATTGAGAATCGGATATGTCATTGGCCCGATTTTCGATGCTAATGCATTATTTAAACTTTGATTTCGAATTTTGATCCGTGATATTTAACTCATTCTGTAGGTCCAGGGCGTATTAACAATTTCATACCGCAAATTAGATATTTAACCCGCATCTTGGTGGCGCAATCCATTGATTGAACAAATTTTTTCTGGCGTGAACCCATGATAGATGTTGAAACTAAATTAAGTGTTACTAAAGAGTAAAAACAAATTGCTTGAAACATGGTCAAATTTGTAGAAAAAGCATGTATGTTTTTGTTTCGTTGAAATATATCGTTCCCTTTGAAAATTTCGAGAATCTGTAAAAGTTTAGCCGGTCCTCAAAAATATTGAGGAAGCTCGTGAGTCCACATTTGAGCTGAAAGGTATTCGAAATTAAATATTATGGAATACAATCATGTATGAGATACTTTATAGCGACCTCAAACCGCTAAGCTATAATATAATTCATTTACCCGTATCACATAAAGTACCAGTGTAGCCATTAGAACATGAACAGGTTTCTTGGCAGCCTATTAATACACAATTCCCATGTGCAGAGCAAAATTTCGATTGGCAAACTTTCACATCTAAATAATAAATTCGAATATTAGCAAAACATAGAATGCTGTTTATCACATTTAAAAATTGTGATATATACAGATTGCTTAATATGGTTCCTCATTAGTTCCATTATTAGTAATTTATTCCGACATACATACCTTTTACAACTTAAACTTGTACTTGCAGTTTCAACAATGCCAAAAAGTTACCAAATAACGCCAATATTATTACCACTCGCAGATTTATTTACGATTACCTGGGACTTCACATACATATCCCCATTTCTGTGTACCATCTCTAATCATCCAATTCATGTTATCTCGAGCAGTCGTGTAAGAACTTAAAAATAAATGTCCCCGTTTCGCTTCGATTGATTTCGTCCTCCAATTGGCATATGTGATATTAGTTCTATCAAACCACAACCAATCATTTCGAGGTTTGTAAGCTCCAAGCCAAAAAGATATACCATATTTGTTTACACTTCCGTACTGATCTATGGTTTGATTTTCTATAAATTTCTGTATTTGATTTGTTTTCACCATTGCTAATGATCCTCCCAAGTGTATACAAGTAGAATTTGCTTCAGTGAACTTCTTTTTATCATCATTATTTATATGATAAAGGCAATTCTCTTGAAAAGCCTTGAATTTTGGTTCTAGGAAGAATAGAGAAAATGAAAGTAAGCAAATCAAAATAAAACTAGAACTGTATACACAGTATTAAGAAGGATTTTGTATGACCATGCCAAGCACTGTCATTACCAAATCCTCCACGAGTACTTAACGAGTAACAATATTCAAATATTGATTTTTCATAGTAAAAAGCATCCTACACTTAAATTCTAGCTGACAAAGAAAGTTATACAAATATCAAAGTTTCCTTGCCATTACATTAAATCAGGCTATGTACACTGCAGCTATAATTCAAAGAAAAGATATATATGCCATCGACTGTGTCAAATCAGTCTCAAAGCATATCTTCAAATACAGACAGGATGTGGAGTCTTGAAATTGCATTTGCATTATTTATGTTAGGCCCTGCTCGGACCTCCAAGGCAAAAAAAATAGCTGAACGAAGAAAAATCGTTATCGTGAACGACGAAAAATCGCTATCGTACACGAATGCTTAAATGTCGGAATGAATCAGGTGGGCACAGTCATAATGAATAGCAACTACCCTGTAAGTTAAGACTTTTGCTGGCCGAACAGAAGAAAATCATGAAAAGAATTCGATCTCTTGTACCAAACCAAAAAATAAATAAATCTGAAACTACAGAACCTGAAGAAACTAGTCGTGATGAAATGTCTGCGGATGAGTACGCACCTGATAATTATATCAACAACCACGTGAAAGTGAGAATAATTGAAAATATGGAAATTAAAATGGGAGACCGGACAATATTACAAGAACTGCAAACTATCGGAAAGGCAATATTAACCAATGAAGTAGAAAAGGTTAATTTTATATTGAGTCACATTGAAGCTACAACTTTAACATAAATCAACAATTTAATTTACAGTGGTGCTTTGGAAGTTTTACGAAATGTACGCCTACATCTCCCACTAAAATCACTAAAATCATACAGAATTAAAACAAAATTAACAAAACTGCCATTATACGAAAAGCGTATCAAACAATTCCGGCAGACCCACCTGTATAAAACGAGCCAAAAAGACTGTTCAATGAATCGGAAAGTTGGATTTTGAATAAAACATTTCACGAACCTCCACAAACTAATTCTGGAACAGTTTAACAACCCATTGAAGTCGAACAACAATAATACAATACCATCTTGGATGACCGAAGGTAAAACATGCCTCATATTATAAGACGAATCAAAGGTTAATATGCCATCAAACTACAGACCAATAACTTGTCTACCTACAATGTTGAAATTGCAAAGTGTTGTAATTGCAGACAATATTTACGAACATCTGGGAAAAATAATGCGATGAGCATAAAGGATATAGAAGAAAAATTAAAAGGAACAAAATATCAACTTCCGATTGACAAAGCAGTTTTAAAAAATTGTAGAAGAGGACTTACTAATATTGTACTGCGTGGTTGAATTATAAAAAGGCTTACGACATGATGTATACACGTGTATAATATTCCAATTGCCAAAAATGTTCAGCATTTTATTCAGATTTCCCCACAGCAGTGGAATGTCGATCTTACATCTAATAGGAAAATAATGGGGATCGTAAATATCAAAAGAGGAATTTTTCAGAGAGACAGTTTGTCTCCCATACTATTTGTTCTGATTCCACTGTCTATTTTGTTAAATCAAACAAAAATCGGATACAGCTCTGGAAGAAGTCGGTCAACAATCAAAAATCTTTTATTTATGGATGCCGTCAAATTGTTTCGTAGAAATCACAAAGATTTGAATTCGCTCACTTGGAATTGAGAAGTGCGCCATGGTCGAGTTGAGAAGAGGGAAAATAATATCAAGCGAAGGAATAAAGCTACCAAGTGGTGAGTAAATAAAATTAATGGATGAAACAAACAATTACAAATATCTCGGAATTCTACAGTGCGATGCAATTGAAATCAAAGAAATGAAGAATCAACTGCGCACAGAATACATCAGAAGAATTGAAATTATCCTGAAATACAAACTAAATGGGGAAATGTTAAAAAAGCAATAAATTGTCGAGCAGTGTCGCTAATTCAATACGGAGTCAGTATTTTTTATTGGACAATGTCAGACATGGATGAAATGGACAGAAATACAAGACAATTATTGACAATGTATCGATGCTTCCATCCGCGAGATGATATTGACAGACTCTACATGAAGTGAAATGATGGTGAACGTGGATTACAGAGCATTAATGACATGATTCAAACTGAAAAAGTTTACCTTATTACCTATATCCAATTAAAAGATGAGGTGTCTATCAACGAAATATAAAAGGACGATTTAATACGACTACAAGAGCAATCTGAAAAATTTTAAAAGCTTATGTTTAGAGTGAAAAAAGACAAATTTCGAAAACAAAAATTTGCATTCAGTACTTTTTAAGCAAACAAATAATGACAGAAATGATTGTAACACTTGTATGTGGTTACAAACAGATTACCTTAAAGAGGAAACCGAGAGTTTTTTTAATGGCAGCCCAAAACCAGTCACTTAGAACAAAATGGGTACAAAAAACAATAGACTAAGAAGAAATTTCACCAACGTGCAGAATGTTTGGCAAAGCAAATAAAACAGTCAGCCACATAACATCAGAATGTGAAAAACTGACACAAAACGAGTATTAAAAAATTCGTCATTTAATGTTATTTAATTGTCGTTGCCTGTCCATATGACACAATAATTGCAATTGAAAAACAGAAAAAAATTGATGATTACACAAATCTGAAAATAAAGGTATTGAAATGTTGGCATAGGAGGGAAAAATGTAAGTATTGTACCGATTGTCATTGGAGCCCTTGGAATGGTAACATCCTCGCCAAGCAACTACTTGGAATAAATAAATTCCAAATATAAATTCCTCGACATAAAAAAGCCTGCCTACTGGGAACAGCAAGAATATTGAGAAAGGTCTTAAGCCAGTAAAAATAAACAACTATCACCAGCGAACAACTATACTGTAAAAAACAATGAAAATAACAGTAGATATAATAATAATGAATGTCTAATCTTTCAATGGCATGGGTTTATTTTTGTAAGGCATATGATACTCTTTCACACGGCTGGGTGTTGAAGTATCTCAGATGCTTCGGCATATCAATACAGTGATAATTTTTTTTTACAGAGGGAAATGACATCTTGGCTCACACATTCGGCAATAGAATCATTAAATTATTAAGGGGCCTTTATCGTGGAGATAGCTTAGCCCCACTTCTCTTCGAAATAAGCCTCTACCCAATTAGTAAAAAGTTGAAGGAAACTGGCATGTGCTACTCAATGAGAAAAAAACGGTTTGTTGGTCAATCATCTATGATAACAAGCTATATATGCGTTCGGCTAATTAAGAGTCTGCATTGATCAAATGTTTGGAAATTGAAAGCAAAAAATACTGTAATGCGATTTAGAATCAAAAAATTTGCTACTATACACATGAAAAGGTGATCCAGTGATCAAGTTAAACTGGAAGACGGGCACAAATTTTCCAAGCTCACAAAAGAAGACATGGCATACAAGCATTTGGAAGTACAGGTAAATACAAGAGAAGAATGCGTAAGATCTGCAAATCGATGCTGAGTGCATCAAACATCATAAAGGAAGTTAACACATGGGCCTTTCCAGATACTCAGGAATTATAAAATGGAATTCTGATAATTCGAAAAAATAGGATCGAGACACCCGTAAAATTTTGGCAGGGCAGCCGAAAAAATATTCAACATGAACGTTGATGTTGACCGATTGTATATTAAAAGAAGCAATGGAGGAAAAGGTCTGATAAATATGGAAGAATCTTTAACCTACGAATATATTTCGTTAAAAGAGTACGCACACGAAGCAGAATCACATACCTTGATCTCAACTGTAATGGAATGTAAACCTAAACCGAATATCAGTTCGAAAGACTTCAAGACAAAAACAAAAGACGAACGAAAAACCAGGTACCAAAACAAAATATTGCTCGTCCAATTCTACAAGGAGATAAAAAATTTGATTGGCAAGCAATTGACTAATGAATGAATATCCGGAAACGAAAATTAAAAACGAGGAACTGAAGCTTTGATCATGGCTGTACAGGAAAAAGTCTTACAAACAAATGCTATTAAACATTATTTGATCGAGAAAACTCGTTCTTCGGGGAATTGTCGAATATGTCACAGAAAATTGGAAACAATACCTCAACTCGTTGGGGATGCGAGAAGCTGGCACAAAAGAGTACCTCATGATAGAATTAAAACACATATCCATTGGCAATTATGCAAAAATTATGATATTAAAGTATCTAGTTCAGATACACAACACATTGCCCAGGATGTCGTTGAAACGGAAAATATTAAAAAACTTTGAGATTTAACGTACAAACTGACAATTTAATCATCGCTAGACAATCACACTTAATTTTCATTTACAAAAAGGACCGGGGTGCATGTATAATAGACGTCGTAAATGTCTCACGCCCAGCAGGTGTTCTGTGGAAAGAAAGTGGGCCAACAAAGAAAGGTAATAGCCAGAAATTATTCATCTGTCAAAATTTCAATTTGGTAGGAATATGCTTTGGTACAATCACGTTTCAGAAAGAGTAACAAAAAATTAGCACATAAAAATCATATTATTCAACAACGTCGCAGCTATTTGATCGTTTGTAATAGAAAGGAAAATAAATGTAAAATTATTGACATTGCTGCCCCTGGAGATAGCATCGTCGAAGCCAAAGAGGAGGGGAAAAAATCGCTGAATTGTAAAGAGAATTGAAGAAAATTTTGAAGTATAAAAAAGTGAAAGTATTCCCGATTGTCATTGAAGCACTGGGAACAACTACCAATATGCTTGAAAAATGGATAAAAAAGATTGTAATCGCTTGTAGTACGGAACTTCTGCAGAAGGCAACACTTCTCGGGACCGCCAGAATATTGGGGAAAGACCTTTTGAACTGAAGCTGATATTTTAAGACCATAACAGAAGAAGCAGGATTAGAACAATACAAAAGAAAAACTATTCAAACTAAAATATTTCTAGCACTCGAGAAGGAAAGCACAACTGATTAAATTGTGATGCTGTTCCTGAAAAAATAGCTGCAATTATATGCGAACAAGAGCAAATGGTCGAAACAAAAAAGGTGAATCGTGAATGTATGGTGGAAACTGATAAATGTCAGTGGTGTAATGAAATAAAGGAAACAGTAATAAATTTAGTATCGTAATGTAAAAAACTAGCGGGAAATGCATACAAAATAAACAATAACGCCCTGATGGTTTTGGCTGTTGAATTCGCATTACGGAAACACTATCTGGTACAAATTGAACTTGCCGAAAGGGGGCGTGTTTGAAAAAGATGGAAAAAAAACTTTGTTGTTTAATATGATTGATGCTTTGAATAATAACTTTATATCGTGATTTCACTGCATTGTTTTGCTTTCTGGTATAAAACCTCAACTTCGTTTTTTTACTCTTATTATTTTGTTAAAGCTTTCATATCAGTAAAAAATTAAATTATGGTAATGGGCTTAGAATTGATATAAAGAATCTTAATAATTAATCTTCATTGTAACGTATATATGTCACATAAATGTTTTTCAATATAAGTATATTTAATATAACTTTTTTTTATTCAAGTGGTCATTAGTTGATGCTTTAAAGCGTGGTGGATGGTATACTTATCACCCAGAGCCCAGGTATGAGATGCTTTCAGGGTGCATTTACAGGCAGTTCATCAATTTTTCTTTGTTTTCTGATCACATCCTATGTTAAATACATGATAGGCAGTGTAGATTAGCTGGAGGATAGTTTTGTCTTAAAACCAGAAAGCAAAAGTACGTAATCGTAAAGAAAATCATGTTATCAAATAAGAGCTAGGTGAAATTTTTTAATTCTTTATGTTATATAAAATGAAAAACATTTCAATTAGTTCAAATCCTTAGAATAGTTTTTCAACAAATATCGCATTTAGCTTACAATTTTTAAAGAAAACCGAGAAATGTTAAATTTGGTTAAGAGAGGGAGTTGAAACATTATTCCGATTGTCATGTTTGAAATGGCCTTATATAATAGATTATACTTTTAGAAAAAAAAACTTTTTGTGCCTCAAAAAAAAAAAAATTACACGTTTCACAGCCGTTCTCCCTCTGCCGCCTCTCTTTTCCTATCTGTTACCGCAGTTTCGGTAATATTTGGTAACACTGACTTTATATTGTGATTGAATCATTAATCACTACACAATACTAATAATAACCAACATATTTTGAAATAAAAAATAAAGTGTCACAATGTAACAAGCTGACCTTCACAATGCTTTCCTTCATAAGCAGGTAAACAATCACAAGTGTAAAATGGTTCAATAGTTGAATATTGACACGATGCTCTGTTTTGACAGGGGCTCGATTGGCACGCCTCTGAAAAATATATTACATTAAGTTCAGATATGTTCTTCGAAGAATGAGATGCGTTGTAAAATCCGATCTTATATGTTCTTGTTGTTTTCATTTTCAAGTCATCAACCAGCGATCTTTCGTCAAAAATATTGTGACCTTCGTAGTACCCAACACACGTACATTGGCGGTGGAAAATTACAAATTTTAGCAAGAGAGTAGAGGGCCCACGTAAAAAGTGTAAGTTATTTTTCGTATTGAAACATGTGTGCCAAAAGCCGCTGAATAATTTGTTGCCATGATGTTGAATAACTATACCATTTTAAAAGCAGAAATTATGAGACTTTGTTGCGTGGTCGCGCGTGCGCGCAAAAAATTTCACTGCTTTAAAGATATTTGTTATAACTGAAGATTATAGGTTGTGAGTTGTCACCCCCTACGTAAAAATTTTTGTTTGGATGGAGGGCAATTCCCTCAAGTCCCACAGTTCTGTTTTTCAATTGTCATTAAATTTTAAAAGTCATATAGGCATGGGAATAGTCTGCTTTAACATATTATATCCCCAAACTATCTGATTTAGTATTTTGGATCGAAACAGGGTCATTTGTATTGAAACACTGAGTACTTCCGGTATTTATTTGAATTTAGTTCTATTCAGAGTAAAAACAACAGATTCATTTTGAATATTTGTGCCTTGCTATGCAGATAGTTTTTTTCTTGCATAACCAATCTTTGTGGAACACATTTCAAAAAGTGGATAGCAAATTTCAAGTCTTTTCCATTTAAATATTTATTGGTCTGAATTCAAATTTCAAATCATTAACAAGGAGATAGGAACAGTGATGGAAATTGTTTAATTGATTTTGTCGATTTTGAATTCGGCAAATCAATTACTGCCGATATCTGAATGATTATTTGGCTCGTCACTAATACTGATAATTGTCACCAATGCTTAATATTGTCTCATTATACTGCAATGATTATTACGTTTTTGTCGAATTCATATCTTGAAACAAATAACGAAATGATTTCTCCATAAAAACACATGACAAAAAAAAATTAGAAAAATGGTATAAGAACAGGCCATAAGCAAAACGTACGAAACTGTTCCTGACGGCAATGAAGTCCTCTATCGCTTTTCAAATTAAATTTGTGATTGATAGGGACCGAGCTCATGAATGATGAAATTAAGTGTAGTATACAGCGAATATCGAATTTGAAGTCATTTACTGGAATATTTTAATTGATGCTGAGTAGTACTAAATGCACACTGAAGTAAAGTTTCGGGACGAAAACGTAATCTGTTTATTGACTTTGTAAATATCAGTAATTAGATTTAAGAATCACAACACCTATGCACTTTTTGTTTTTGTTTTTCATTTTATAGTGCGTTTTTAATTCCGAAAAACACCAACCTTCCCAAAGCAACAAGTTTTAAAAGCAAATTAAGCACATATTATAAAAAATTACAAGGAATCCTTCATTTAATTTAACTTAAGGGTAAAAATAAATAAACAAAATAAAAATAACCCACCGCCATTTAACTGCACTCATATTTGGCGAGTTCATATAATAGTAAAAAATACCTGATAAAACAATTTGAATGGTGGTTGTTTTATGATATTTCACGCTTGCAGCCGTTGGTGTGGCTTCAAACTTATAAGTTATTGGCGACGACGAGACAACTACAGGACAAGTATTTATTATAATGCTGGAAGATATTTTGCTGTTGCTGAGGCTGGTTGTAGTTAAGCTGTTTACTACAAAGTTTTCATTATTAAATACATCAATTTTGACATTTCCATCGTATGAAGTTATCGTTAGGCGAACATCAAGACTTTGCCCTCTTTTAATGCTAGTTGACGCAGTCGATGTTGATATAAACAACAAATCTATAGAAAGAACAATGCTGCTTGAAGTTTTATACTACATTCAAAACGACGCTGTAGATGAACACCTTACAATTCCCCTCGTGCTATTTTTATTTCTTGATGAAATGAATACTCATGAGTGAAATTACACACATGCAAATCTTCCCACATTGAAATTTCGACACAGCTGAATTGCGCCAATGTAAACTTAGTAAGCCTATTTAACTCTGCAGAAGATTGTAGTTAAAAGGGATGATGTGGAACGTAATCACTCAATTTTTTATGTTCAATTTTTAAAGGAAATTATTTATACACTAAACAAAAATAAACTGGAATAGCCTGCCTTTGCCGGTTTTCCTTGTAGTTATTCAGATCTAATATCAAATCGATTTTTATTTTTCCAATTATACGTGGACAATTCTAGAACCATACAACTACTGCGAATCAGCAAGAGTTTTACTGTATTTTGAGTAATTTTAAAATCTTTCGTCATTGTGAGCATTTCTCCTTGAAAATTGTACGCTTTTATATAATTTGAATGTTGAAATATACGGTTATTGACGTACCTTTCTCGCATTTTGTTCCAAAGTATCCATCATTACATTTGCAGTTATATCGTTTATTAACAATTTCACAAGTTCCTCTGTTTAAACAAATATCTGATCCACAAACTCCAGATAACTGGTCTGATTTGAAATACATTATTTTATTGGTTTTAGTGAGATATCGAAATAAAACGAAATAGAAGCATGGAGCAGTGTCAATAGTGCATGTGAGCATAGGTAACATTGTTCACTGGTACCTATGGGTTATGAGTCGACTTTAACTCGCACATGTTGTAGTTGCAAGTGCTGTTAACTGAAGTTTTACCTGTTGCTTCATGTTTGGGTGGTGGAAATCGTTTATTGTAAAATTGTATATATTTTAAAGATTGAGAACTGGTAAAATCTGAATAAATATACAGTTCCAAGCACAAAGAAAGAGTCCGATACTTAAGTTTATAACTAATTTGGAAAATAACTTGAGCATGCATGTATCAAACAAACGCTCGGTTACTAATTGCAGGAGCATCAAATAGATGTTCAGCAAGTTTGTATCACTAACATGAACGAATTATAATGCATCGATACGAACAACACACAAACGTTGGATTTCAAAAACATATGCTCCTGTGTCCGACCGGTAGAGTGATATGGTATGCTAATCTATAACATTATTTTAAAACAGGTGCGCGAATACATGGAAAGAATCAGATTTATAGAGTCAGCAACTTACACTTCTTGATCTGATGCAAAACCATACCTTCTTTAAAATCGATCAACCTTTTCTTTAAATTTTGCAAATTAGTTCTTAGTTCTAATTTGATCCGTATTTCTTCATATAATGAATTCGTTTACAATTGAGTCCAATCACAGATATGTTTATTTCATGAATTATACTCTTTCTGTTGATTTTCAATAAATAATCGGGACATAAAACATATACTCACCTTTTTCGCAAATGTACGCATTTTTTTTATTGCATGAAAGATCCACCCATTTGAATTGATGATAAAAGTTCATACTTAAACAATTTTCTTTTCGCACCTTATTTAGTTTTCCTGATGCCCTTAAAAAAACGCCTGTTTTAAATTTAGTTTTTTTCTTTTGCAGGAGACACAAATGGACTGACTGTACCTCGACCGCGCAAACCGTCACACTTACTCACACTCACACACAGTATGTGTGAGAGAAGGTAGTTAAAACTGTGTTAACGGTAGATAGAGTCCAAGTTGTCAAGATATAGTCCCAAGTTGCAAATCACAGGTTATGAATTTTCAGCCTGCGACGCAGCGAGAGTGCAAAACCCCGGGTTCGTGTTAAATCTCTCGGTATCAACAACAAATTCAATCTTGAAGTTACTGAAGATAATCTTCAGAAATGATGATGCCGACCTATTTTTCATCTAAGATAGATGAGGTATAACTGTATTTTCAACAAACTAATTAGCTAGGACTTAGTTTTTGAATCAGGTAAACTAGACAAACACTAATTTGCATTCAAGACATTTTTAATTTATATTACAAAAAATTTTCTAATTTTATTTACTGTAAACTTTATTTCTTAAACCTTGTAAATTAACTAGGTAAACCATCAAACAGAAAACTCAATGAATATTATACTAAGTGATTAGACATATGAAAAACTAATTAAAATAAAATAAATTTGAAAAATAAATTTGTTGAACCAGGTATAATGGGTACTTTATCTGAAATTACAGCCACCAGTTTCGGGGGGATTTTCATTTGTGATATGTCTTTTGCAACTTGCCGAAGTGTATTTAAAAAAATGTATGTTCTACACGTTCTTTGCTCACGACAAGCTGAAAATATGTCAAAGCAAGGATTTTTTAGTTGCACAACTCGTTCTCACCATCCAGGATTGTCAAGACTTATTGCCGTACCATCACCCCATTTCCAAACTCCTTCTTTGTCGATATCATTTCCACTTGTCCAAAAGTTTAGAGTAAAACCACTGTGAATAAATAATACAAACTGCATACTTATATGGCTATCCGTGTAATCGAGGCACGGTAAATCCGGCTAGTTAATACATGTTCGCCGCTCAGGCCAGTGATTTCAATTGTTAAGTACAAGCGAAACAGAAAAATGTATTCTTCCCAAAAACAAAAATTATATTTTATTTTTAAGTGGCCTGTGTAAGGGCTACACAGAAGAATAATTGTGAATATATTTTTATGTATTTCAATCTACACTGTAACAATAGTAGAGTAAAATTTACTGGTAATTAACAGTAATTACATATTTCCGAAGTTAAAAAAAAATTTGGTGGATGGCACCTTCGGTATTTGTTCGAAAAAGTCCATTTTGATATTTTTAATACCTCCGAAGACAAAGGCCAGTGATTTTTGTTGCATTTTTGTTACATTTAATTGCTCATTTAATTTTTACAGACACAGGCAAAACTTTATCTTACCAATGTACTTATATACTCTTACATATAACATGACGTACCTCAGATGTTGATGTATAAACTTGTCTAATTCGGCAGATTTGATTGCAACCAAACTTTTTCCGAGATTCTCGCACGATATGTTGGCTTGTTCGAATGTTGCAAGTGGACTTGTTATAAAGGTCAGCGCCAATTTATCATCTGTAATATTCCATGTCCAGTCTAAAAAATGCGATCAGGCGGATGTCTTAAAAATATATATTGAATGCTATTGAGACAAAAACCTGCGCTGTCGCATTTGAACTCATTCACAAAAATATAAAATTTTCGCAAAAAAGAATTGTGAAAATCTGTACAAATTGAAGTTGTATATTATTTATGAAAACCCTGTCAATCACGGAATTATTAGAATTTTGATTAAAAATATTTTTCTTGTTGGATAGGTATGTGGTAAAGTTAGACATAATAATGTTAAAAAAAATCTATTAAACAAGAAAGATGGAATGCTTCTTATCCCTATTATCAATTACAGAATGGCGCTTTTCAAATAAAATAGACTCCTATTAGTAAATATGCCCAAAATGGCAATGCGAGCAAATCACGATTGAAACAAAAATTGAGGATTTCAATATTCTCCTGAAGTTATATAATATGTATTATTGAAAAGACATGTTTTATCCGAATAAATTAAATACATACTGTCTTGTGTTTCAGCCTGTGCTTTACAAAATAACATTCAAATAAGTGCGGCCAATAAGATTGACTTACCTGACTGACATACGTATCGATAAGATACTACACAGTCAACGTTGGACCACTTTCCATTCAAAGAAACATCTTCAGATGATTGCGCAAATACGCACTTGTTGTTCTTAGCAGTCTTCACTCTACTAGGATTTGATATTGCCCTAAGATATGGTAACATGTTTTTAAAAACGAACAATGTGATGTAGAATGTGAAAATAAAATGGTAGAAATTTTATTGCTTTATTTCAAAGTCTGGAAGTAAAATTGCAAAGACCGGTCATTTTACTGCCAATAATTTACATGACAGCTTTGAATATCTTCGAGAAGCTTATTAGAAATTATAAAAAAATAAATTGCCGACCAGAATATTGATTTAGATACTAAGGTGTGCGTTAGATCATTTAATGCACTTGAACATGCCCCCCCTCCCCAAAAAAAAATAAAAAATAAAATAAAATTTGTTGCTCGATGTTGTACCGGATTAAAACAAATTTTGTAACTTATCGGCTTCTTATGCTTCACTTTGCGATATACAAGTTAAACTGAAATATATAACAAGATTTAGAAAAGCGACCTAATTTTATTTATAGTTGATATATTCATCAAATTCTGGGAAATCACATACCAATCGGTATATCTCAATTTCGCAATATCATTCCACTTCCATTGGATGTCGTGATGAAGACCTATCCAGATGCTGTGACTGAAAAGATATGAAAAAAAAATACACATAACCCTGCATCCACACGAGAGACAGTAGTCTACGATATAGCTGAACCGAACTCTCGACTTTTCTCTCTAGCAAAAAAAAATGAAAATCTTTCACGCATCAGGGCATTTTTATAGCCACTCAAAACCTGTATCAGCGGTCCCCCATACACGGACATGGTTAGTCTTGTTGGAATGAAAATGGTCTTTACGGTTCGATGAAGTTTGCCCAAATCATTACACACTGGGCCTAACATGAATAGGACCAGGCGGACCTGCCTGGACCCATATCCGATATCTTCAACTTGCGATGCCAGCATGAACATTGCGTGAATTAGCTGTATAATTGATGATTTTACTTTGTCAAACTGCATTACCATCAAATCAATTTAATATCTTATTTATTTTTTCGAAATATATGCCTCGGTCATCACGTTTAATATTTCATTTAAAATTATGTCGATGACAATACTCTGATATTCGAATTTTGGCCAATCCATTCTACTTCATTATTTAGATATATAAACAGGAATTCACACGCTCTCAGCGCAAAGAAACGAGATATTTGCCAAACAGGGGCCGTTGATCGACCGTGCAATGCTTATTTTTTAAACAATCCATAATAGGGCGAAAGTTTATTTTGTGCCTGTAGTTTAACACCACCAAAGAAGCAAATAAAAAAAAACGAAGATTCACTGCAATTCTGTTACAGTAGATGCATATTTTACATGTTTAAATTACATACGTTGCCAGTTGCATCACAGCAGTCTGAGTTTCTTCATCTTTTATTTCAACAAGCCATGCATTCCTTCCTTCACAATCAGATTTAGCGGAGAAATAGTCTTTTCCTTCATTGAACAGTTCTAACGTGTAGTTTCGAAATGTAGAAGATGCTAAATATATTAATTTAGATTAGAGCGAATAAATAATTAAAAAATAATTGAAAAGACACTTGTTTTCGATTTGCAGTAGTTTGAAACGTTGAATCGATTCTGCAAAAGTAGAATTGGATATATATATATTGGATTAGTAAACATTCAATTGCGAAATTTGTAATGGCATATCTTTAGCAGTGGGTAAAAAATACATATATTTAACAAAATAACATCCTACTATGTTTTTGTATTGATTCTTTTTTAAAAAGTCAGCCAATTAAAGTCTGTATATTTAGCGATTGATTACGGGAGTAGTTTGTACCACAGAAAACAATTTGCTTTTAGATTTCCAATTTAATTCATATCATTCCTTATTTAGGTTCATGATACGTCCGCGTTTTTAGCATAAGAGGTATGAAGGGAATTCTGAGATATATCATTTATAATATTTGGATTTAAATCGATGATCCTAAATTGTAAATTCCCTGCTCTATCAAATGTGGAATGAATCTAAATTTTAGCATAGATGGCGGATATACTGTAATTATGCATTGATTTGAGATTTCTTTCCTATTTTCTTAATCGAGAATAAATACCCAATAGCCTTTATAGGCGACAGTATGTAGCTTTATTTTTCGGATAAAATTTTTTTTGGTTCAATTGAACCCTGAATTCATGTTCAACATCCTGTCTTCATTGAAATTACCGAACTACAAATAGACTGGCTAG
>OZ023139.1:19814906-19835150 GCA_963675895.2 Styela plicata | reverse complement strand
GACAACAATTCTTCGGACTTGCTGATCTTTCTTACAGTATTGACACTAATTGAGGACTGGTTCCGAGTGGTGAGTGTATTGAGTATTTGAATGACGTGATATCATATGTGCTATATATATAGTATTGAATGAATTCTGATACAATATAGAGGAAGTTGATGATGAATATGATAAATATGAGCAAACCGATCCTTTGGATTTCCATTTGCGCGTGCGTTGGCATCCAGCCTGTTTGTAAATCAGGTAATTCCAATGAAGATATATTATGAATGATATATCTCAGAATTCTCATATCTTATGCTAAAAACGCCGACGTATAATGAACTAAAAAAGAAATGATGTGAATTAAATTTGAAATCTAGACGCTAATTGTTTTCTGTGGTACAAACTACTCTTGTAATCGATCGCAAATATTCGGTTTTTTTGGCTAACTTTTTAAAACGGGATCACTACGAAAACCGCTGTAAGATGTTGTTTCGTTCCATAAATGTATTTTTAAACACTGCTAGGGAGATGCTATCCCAAATTACGCATTTAAATGTTTTCCAAATTTTTCTTTTTAACTCGGACCCCAGATTCGGACATTTTGGAGCATCACACAGTTTAGAATACTAGTAACATCCATTCAGAATGATATTATTTTACAATGCACCAAAATATCGGATAGCGACATAGCTGCTCCAATAATTTTAAGTTTCGCAGAAATCAGGGTGTCTTTTCAATTGTCTATTAATTTATACGCTTTAATATATTTAGCATCTTCTACATTCGAAACTACACGTTAGAACTGTTCGATGAAGGAAAAGACTATTCATCCGCTAAATCTGTTTGTGAAGGAAGAAATGCATGGCTTGTTGAAATAAAAGATGAAGAAACGCAGACTGCTGTGATGCAACTGACAACGTATGTAATTTAAACATGTAAAATATGCATGTACTGTAACAGAACTGCAGTGAATCCCCGTTTTTGACATTTGTTTTTTGGTGATGTTGAACTACAGGCACAAAATAAACTTTCGTATTATGGATTTCGTATTACGGCCCCTGTTTGGCAAATATCTCGTCAACATGACGGTATTGTACTTTGGAAAGTAAAGGTTTTTACAAATCAGCATTAACTTTACTGTACATTTGTAACAGTGTACAGAATTGTGAGCTTCAAAAGCCAATTAAATTATTAGGGTTCGAAAAAATGTAATAAATCAAGCTGAAGAAATATTTTTCGAAGAAAAAAATTCTTTGTGCTGGGAGCTTGTGAATTCCTGTTTATATATAAATAATTAAGTAGAATGTTTTGGCCAAAATTCGAATATCAGAGTATTGTCATCGACATCATTTTAAATGAAATATTGAACATGATGACCGAGGCATATATTTCAAACGAATAAATGAGATATAAAATTAACTTGATGGCAACGCAGTTTGACGAAGTAAGATAATCAATTATTCAACTAAATCAGTCAATGTTAGCATCGCAAGTTCAAGATATCTGGTGTGGATGCCGGCAAGTCCGCCTGGTCCTATTTATGTTAGGCACAGTGTGTAATGATTTGAGCAAGCTTCATCGAACCGTAAAGACCATTTTCATTCCAACAACACTTACCATGTTTGTTTAGATGGGACCGCTAATACAGGGTCTGAGTGGCTATAATAATGCCTTGATACGGGAAATATTTTCATTCTTTTTGCTGGAGAGAAAAGTCGTCTCTCGTGTGGATACAGGATTATTTATATCATTTTTTCATATATTTCCAGTCGCAGCTTTTGGATAGGTCTTCATCACGACACCCAATGGAAGTGGAATGATATTACGAAATTGAGATATACTTATTGGTATGTGGTTACCCCTAATTCGATTAATAGATCAACTATAAATAAAAATGTGTGTCTTTTCTAAATATATATACATTTGTATTTATATAATTTGTTTTATTTGGTACAAGATCAAGCAACAACTTTTTACTTTTTTCTTCTTTTGGACACGGTAGAAGAATTGATCTAATGTACCCCTGGGCTATATAGTATCTGAAATCAATATTCGGGTGGGCAACAATCAAATTGTTTTTTGGTATGCTTTGTAATAAACTTCTCGGACACTATTCAAAGCTGGCTGTCCCTTAAACAAATTGGCAGTAAAATTACCGGTTTTGACCCGCAAAAATTTACTCCTCCGACATTGAAATTAACGATATGAAATGCTACAATCTAATTTTTACATACTACATCACAGTATTCGTTGGTGAAATCATGATACCTTTAGTATTTTAGGGCCAATATACAAATCCATATGACAGTGACACACCTGCTAAGAGAAAAAAAAAACAAGTTCGTCGTTGCACAAATATCTGACGCTGTTTTCTTTGACATGGAAAGTGGTCCTCCCAACTGTAGACTGCGGCGTTCCATATCGATACGTAAATGTCAAAGTCCAGGTTAAGCCAATCTTATTTGCCTAGCACCTATTTTGATTTGTTTGCTTCAGCACGGGTCGTCGTATCCACACCGACAGCTAATTCATTCAATTTATTTGGGTCTAAGACCTTACTTGTCGTCAAATTAGCATATTTTTAAAACCTTCAGACATATATTGGTGAAATGCAAGCTTTTTGTTTTCATCGATGTTTTTCGCTCGCATTGCCATTTTAAGGGCATATTTTACTAACTCCTGAATATGTTTTTGTTACGCCTTAACGCTATCCTCCCCTTGGAATAACCTTGGCGAGGGTATTGAGGGAAATGAGCGCGCACGCGAGTGCCTTGTTTATTTTGTTACGTACAATGGCAAAAAAGACTCCTTGGTGGCAACCTCGCAATACTTTACTGGATATTAATTCTCCTATTACCAACTAATTCACCAAAGTTATTCGAAAAATAATTAGTGCTTCAAGGAAATCTATCCAGCCACTTCTAATCACTAGACACAGAAGCCCTGGTAAAATTTGATAACAAAAGATGACTTGCTCAATAACTCATTAACTATTGACTTTGAATAAAAATTACTTTATTTACAGGTAGCGATATTTGGAGAAGACCAACTTCCAATCTGGCTTACCTCAATTCGAGCCATTGGTAGTTCTTAATAACCGTCCGAGTGTAGCTTTGAGGCTAACGACAACACACAAGCTTCAACGGAATGCTCACGAATCATATTGTGCACTAACACATGTCATTTTGATAATTGATAATAGGGAAAAAAACACATATAACATGCATTCCGCCTTTTCACACTTAATATAAACACATTAATTATTTAACTATATGCGCAACATTAATTTAAACCCATTTTTTCTGCAATTCTTTACTGGGCGAAACATCACACCAGATTTTTGTTGTGGGTGTAACCTTAGAAGAACTAAAGGTGTATCTCCACATACGATCGTCCAAGATTGAATTAACGACATCTTTACAGCTGAAAGTTCTATCGCATTAATCTGTTAGACTCGACCTGGCCCATTACAGGATGACAACTTGGGTCGCTGGACCTTTTGTATCACAAGTCAACCCGCAACATTCGCTGTCGAGAGCCAATACTATCGTGCGTGAATCTGGGGAAAAAAACGTTTGGTTTCAATTTAAGTCCGCTGAATTAAGACACCATTTATACATGATCAGTTGAGGTACAGGAACATATGTTAAGTCCTATATATTCTTACAGCGTCAAAAACCTCAAATAAATATAATTCGAGGGATATATATATATATAGTGACATTCATCTCGTTTGGTGTAGATCACATTACAGCTAGACCTAAATACAATCAGCTCACCTTATGTAGCCAAACAGGATTAATTGCTGTTATTGGAAAGCTTCATTCATTATATCCTGTTTATTTTTTCCTTTTGGCAACAAGCCTACCCAAGCTATTACACCCCGGGTTTGAATTATGGTTGTGGGGTTAACCGAACAGACCTACTTCGACTAAGCCCTATATCCTATTGAGTTCGTTTCTGTGTCTTTATATCACAAGTCTGTGCTCATCAAACAAAACCTCCCTTGGACAACGTGTTTAAATGATATCAGACCGAGAGAACGAAAGTGAAGTGGGGCGATTGGTACTGGAATAAGTCTGTAATGATCCAGTATGGTAAGAAGGATTCGTGTATTTCGTGACTTTCGGAAAGACTGCTCGAAGTATTTTCTCCATTCTCTATTGTATCCTATCATCAGCTGAATTAAATTATGGCAAAAGATGTGACTTTATTACCCATCGAGGGGCGATAGTACGCGCGCGTATCTTACTACTTTCGCGGCATTAGTTTCTGTCTCAGAATCTTTCTGGATTTACAAAATTAAACACGAGGCTTCAACCGAATTCTGTCACTATTAGTTTAATATTTTTGACTTTTTCGTCCAAGTGTGAACTTTCTATAAACATGCCCGGTTTTATTTTTAGCCTTTTTTACGTTGCATCGAGTGCCTAAAAAAAAGTAATTTACTATTCCAAAAATCAGGTCCAAGATGTCATGCTAAATAATTCAGCCCTAATCTATTCCGAATCTATCATAAATGAAATATTTTCGAGACTGTAGCGGTCTGAAAATTTATTTTTCTTGCAGCACTGGGTATTCTGATAATGTCACCTCGACGACAACTGGTGTCAATCTTTCAAGTTGCGACAAATTTGCATTGTTCAGGTAAGTTCTCAGTTCTCAGTTCTCACTCAGTTCGGTCAGGTTCTGTTTGCACACCAAACCTCTTCCAAAAAACACCTATTCACCAGATCTATTTAAATACACTTTAAACGCCTATGCAAAATTCCACTTATAACACACCCACTTTTACTCAACTACAAAATCAGCTTTTCAGATCAGGCTATGACATAGCTAGATTGAGTCGCGTGATAGCCCTCGTGGTGGGGGGGAGGGGGTTTCGGGGAGTTCCTCTGTGCCTCAAGCAATGGCAAAAACATCATTACTCTCCCGATCATTGAACGCTGTTATGTCTTTTTCTTGTCTAGTCACAATTAAAAGATAAAAGCTCTACTTCTCTTTTAGACGATAGTTTTTACGGACCATGTGATTTTCATTACAGGAAAGACAAAGGATACCAAATGGAGATACAGTGAGACAAATGTTTAGGTTGTCCATACATATATAACGGACTTCCAAATGGGTTGTTGATTAACCAAGTAATAGAGGAAATGGGTATATTTGTGGAACCGGGCCACCCCCCAACCAGCCCCCCCCCACACCCCCGTGAGACAGATTTTCTTACATATTATTTCAAGAAGAAAACTAGATGGCAGAGTATGATACAACATCTCTATGGAACGGCGTCACGTGTAAAAAAGAATTCCATTGCAAAGAACTTAATCGGAATCCAGAATAAGAACAAATTCACACACTTTAACGAAACAGTTTAGCAGTTAATCGATGGAGTGCACAGTTCCTGAATTTAAAACTCATGATTCAATCCATTCGTTTTTCTATTCGGCACACATATAGTTTGCTCTTCTCTCTAACATACTGATTTAAGTTACCATACCCCTACGAGACTCAACGTACACGCGTCTATTTAATGTATCCTCATCCCGGCTTCGTATAGCTACGCTGCTTGATAGTTTAAAGAGGCTTTCCGCTCAGCAGCGAAAGTCTTGTTGAAATTCTAAACGCTTATTACTTATAAACTATTAATTATTATGATTATTATGCAGTTGATTTCAAGCATCAAAGTTACAAGAGCTAGACAAGTTAAAGTCACTCGAGTTCAAGAAGGTATCTAAGGTATAAGGAACACTCTTTCTCCCCAATATTTTTCAATATAAGTGTTCAAAGATTTCCTGTTCCAGTTTTACGATAATGTAGAATATATTAATATTTGAACGCCCATATAGGCCAGATCTTGGATTCCCTTTTAAAAGACGTACCAATGAGTCACAATGACGAACTTATGCGGGCGCACTTTTTGGCACACATGCTTTCGATTTAACCCGAATAGAATAACCATATGAAAATTGGCTTAATTTACACAAAAAATATCACACATTGTCCTGCCATTCCTAGTCTATCGTGGTCTTGGATGAGAGACGAGAGCAAGGCAAGTTTGGCCGTTAAGCTGTTCGTGTATTTGGTGCATTTACTGACAAACAATGCTTTACTACTCAGGATTTGGGAGGTCTATGGTCGAATGTTTGATGAATTTCAAAGAGTCTGTTAGGGTGGCCCATTCGGACACTTTTATAACGAACTTAACATCATGTCTGATAATTGCTTAATGAGCGTAAAAAAAACAAAAAGCACCCCGGGAGAAAAGTCGCCCATAGAAGATAAGCCAAAAGGGTTGGCCCGGGTTAAAAAAGTTCGCCCGGAAAAAGTCGCTCTCTCTCTCTATCTACTGAAACTTTATTTACCAACGGATTGTGTGAGCGTGAGTGAGTCTGCGAGAGAGTGATATAATGAGTCCAGTTTGAAAATTGGCACGGATTTTATTATGAAGGCGAATTTTTTTTTGGGGGGAGGGGAGGATCGATATTTTTTGTAGGGGGAAATTGCTGAAATGCATTTAACAAGTGTTGGGTTAAGATCGTGACGCGCGCTGCTATTACGTGTCAATGGGACGCTTTAAACAGTGTATCTATCGTATGTTAGCTTCATGAACGGCGAGAGACAAGTGAAGATAGGTATTTTGCACAGATTCTTGAGTTAGCTACCTTTTGGTTATTTATCGAGGTAAGACTAGTTTGTTAAAATAGGCCCGATTTTTTTCATTGAAAGCTCTTTCGACGACATATTTATTACCTTTCGCTCAAAAAGGAGTTCTCCAAGATGAGTCGTTAAATATTCTGTAGGGTTTCGGTTTGTCTTGCGTCTGCTCAACAGACCACAAATTCGTTTTCATTTTTTTAGCATGTTTGAAGTAAACCCATGTTTGGAACTCCGTAGCTGTACTGTACTTGAGACAATGTGGCTGAGATCTTCAGTGGGCATTTAATAAAACATCGGACCGTGGTGATGTTCAAAAGAAGTTTTAGGAATAACCGCGACATTTTTTGTTATATAGACCTCGATAAGTATATTGCTCCCAATCTAAAAAAAACGAATTTGGTAAAACAAAGTGGTGTTTAGTATAAGTTCGAATATTCATTCTCAATTTCTGCTCCGATAAAGGTTGCAGTAACGTAATCGGTCGTCTATCCAGTATCTTGGCTTCGACCCGTACAAGAACTCAGAAGTACCATAAAACTCTCTCTATAAGACAGTATGCATTAATGCAAGTCAATGGGATGTACACAACATTTCTATACTTTGGGAACATGCCAACGACCTAAAAATAATTTCTAGTAGGAAGTAGATATCCTGTAAGACCATATAGTTGGTCCATACATATGTCATTAAATTCGATCAAAATGAGTGTAAAAAAGGGGCTTCCATACGAATTTGGAAACCTTATTCCGTAGATGATGAAGATCTCGAGAAAATAATTCTCAAGACCGGGCAAACCTTGTCAGTCCCAAGCAATGGCGCATATAGCAGGGTGGATGGAATATCATACTCAGTGTGTGCGCGGGAGCGCGCGAAAAGGTTTAAAGAACGGATTATTGATAGTAATTTGGCATAGTCCTGGAGATGAATAAGGGACCAAACGATAATACATGGACAGGTCACTCCCTTCGTCTGCCAACAATCATGAACCATACAAATATTTATTGAATATATCAAAAAGGTGCAAATGATGGGCCTGTTAAATACTGATGTGACACAGTTTATGAAAATGAAATAAAGGACAATGCTAATTTCATGGCACCATACCTTGTCTGCCCCATGATCAGCATGTCAGCTTCTAATTACTTTGGAAATTATTTTGACATAACATAAACCAAATGTAATTTGCAGAAAGATTTTTACATCGCGGACTGTTTTTAATGCCTATGCCCCAAGGAACATATATACTTGGACACGAACCACCAGCATGTAAATATATTAATTTTAACTGAAATAATATCTAAATAGTACATAATATATAATACTATCGTGAGTGAAATTTTCAAGACTACCATCAACATGGTCTATTCCTCATTACGTGACTTGAAATCAGTTTTATATGGAACACTAACGACTAAAAAAAACTGTGCCAAACATGGTATGTCCCTTCCGGATTAAATTTAACACCTTCCTGAAAAGACAAGTTCATTCAAGTAATTATCGACAACATCCCCATCATCCTGCTTTCCATGCATGTCGCCATACATATTTACCTTGGATTAGTGTCCAAAAGTAGACACAGTCGAAATAAGATAGGGCGTGGGAGACTGATTTGCTTGTGTAGTGCATGGTTGTATATAGCTTATCATGGGAATATAGCGGTTTATTCTGGCGTTGCGTGATTTAATAACGTTAGTTCATAACTGAACATCGGGGGGGGATTTGTTCACATTCGATTTGTATTCCCAGCTAGGAAGTTTAAGGTGCCCATAACCTTTGGTGTGTGCTGTGAGAACATCATTTTCTTACGGATCCTGCATGGGAATAGGTTACGCTATTGGTACAATCCAGTGAAGACAGTGTTTTAGCATGCCCTGGTGATAAGCCTTCGTAGTTCGAATGTACAAAGTTTCGCATGTGACTCTATGTCTATCTCTCTTTGTGTCAAAACTATATAAATCATATAGATTTGGGTCGTGAGCACAACAACAGATTACTGTAATGTATAATCTTTAAACTATATATACATATTCACCAATGAGAGAAATTTCCAAACCGCAAGCTGATAAACACTTCACTTTGTCAATACTTGATCAACTGCAATAAGTGCGATGCAGAGGGAAACTCCCTAATTAGGGTCGGCAATTTGATATGTAAACGTTCTAGGGATTTTGCTGTATACCGGCGCCACTTATGAAAGGTGCTTTCTACTTCGATTAGTTTCACTGCTATTGATTGCGACTTTTATACTGTAAAAATATATCCAAGTTTATGTATTTGAAACGGTAGTAAATAGTAGAAACCGAAACGAGGTTTAACTGTATAATCTACTACTAGGTACTGTAATAAATCTTTGCTGTGTTACATTACCTGAGTTTAAAAAACCAACTAGGCTGCCTACCAAGTACCATGTGAATCAATATGTTAACTAGATACTCAACAAGCATTTTTGACCAATGGCTCGATGTGTTTTAGTCTTATTATGCTTTCGCTACAATAAAAGTCAATCATTGAAATTCTAACCGTTTTATCTCTTTCTTTTTCTTATATATAATTATTTATTATTATGTGAGTGGCGCTTCGGGCATCAAGCTTACAAGCACTAAGAGATCAAAAACCATCTTAGATTAGACGGTCTTGGTAGATGGCGACCTCTATGTGTCATATTTTTCATGTAGACTTTGCAAGGTCTCTTTGTGGTCCGGGATCTTGGATTTTTCCAATCAAATTTGCAGTCCAGAAAGGGTGCTGATAATGAAACTGCAATCCGGCACCAAGCGGCTAACGGAAATGTTGAATCAGAGTGAAATTATAGTCAAGTGCAGTGACTTACGAAGCTCTGAGTTTTTAAGATATCATACAAATTGAACATAGAAATATCGTTTTTTATCATTGTGAATGCGACTGATACTGGGACGTATGACTAGATTCAGAGGCCTTTAAAACCGAAACGAGTTTGACCCATATTAACCAAACATAGTTTAGGATTCCGCCATTATTGTTGGGATAGACTCGTGGGGGCTCATGCATGATTTCTAAAATTGATGGAAAGACAGTCCCGATTAACTTCTTTATTCTACATTTTATTTAATCCGACATTTCGGATACAAAAAAAGGTATTAAGCTCCTAGTTCTTCGTATCTTCATATCAGAACACATGGCCGTGCGCGTGGCAAGGGTTTAGGAATACTCAATACAACACAAGCAAAAATCATGTACTGCTAAAGTCGATGGGGAGGTTGTAAATGTTATACTTGGATCCCATCCACCATTAGAATTTTTTTATAACTTTCATTACTGTCATCATAAATGGTAATGGCCCATCGATTACACATTGGGACTAGAATTAAAAACATTGTAAAAGAAGGACTTTCCCATACTGATTTAACACAGCCGAACAGAACAGCCCTTATAGTGAATGAGCAAAAAAAAACCGTCAACACGCCCCACCATGGTATGTTCCATTGCATTGTCCCATACATATAACATTGTGCGAACAAACAGCAGTGTTAAAATAAGTTTAAAACTACTGTAAGACCTAGTTGCCATCTTCTTGCTTTCCCTGAGTGTTCCTATCTTTGATCTCTTGTATGTCCTGCTTTTTTCTGGCCTTGATTCCTGCACCTTTCTTCCTGCTGCTCTCACCTACTCTTTTTCCCTTCTTCTGGGAGATAAGTTCAACAATCTAAAAAAAACCAGCCACGACCTGGTCCACAATGTCCCGGCCATCCATATAGTCATTGGATAATCAAAATAATGCACATCTGTCTTTGGATGTTGAGTACCGACTCCAGTCCTACTGAGATGTCACTAAACCTAAATATTATATCCGTAACCCCAACCGTGTTCTGTTCCCTGCACGAATCACTGTATATTACTACATTGTATCTAGGAAAGCGGCGAGAGAGTTAAGAAGAATGGTGATTTACTGCATGTTGTTGACACAGCCCCTAGGTATCGAATAATTCCAGATAAGAATTTAAGACTTCCAAATCTTATCTGTCCCAAGCATGGCGCCTCACCCATACCATATGATAGCTACCCCACAGAGGTCTCGCGCAGGCAATGTTATCAGGCTTGATGGTACAGTACCTGGAGAAGAATAACCCAAGACATAAATTCAAGCGATCATACCAAATCTTCTGGCCCAGCAAAGAGTCCGTCTCACATAATCCATTAGAGCTAGAATACAACAATAGTTAGAATGGAGAGGCCTCTGCTCTGACACTGATTTCGGAACAAAGTCCTGTGAACTATAAAACAAGTAGATCAAACATTAACATTTAAGAGACACCATACATTGGTCAGAAACAAGTGTAATGGCCCCAAAGCATATGGTATCAAAGTGTAAATCCACAAAGATAATAAAATGATGGGCTTTCCACCATGATTTTGACTTAGTCCCGAAGAAGCATGACACCAATATATACACATCAATGCACCAAACCTCAGTCTGATCCCAAGCACTGGACCATGCATATAATCTCCATTGGACAGTTACAAAAACGAGTGTGTAAAGATTGGTCTTTTGGTAACAGCTAAACTCGACCACGGTGTAATATGGAATTTTTATATGATAATATAGCGGCTCATTATGAAATAATGACATGGTGAAATTTGATTTTAGCCCATAAGCTATGTTATGTCAGCTGGAATCTCTGGTTCATAAGGCCTGTGTGCTGTACGATATCTCATTCGAAATATATATGAGGTACACATGGAAGGAAGATCCAGTGATGTCAGTTGTTTATCATGGATCTAGGCTAGAGTATGCGGAGAGAGCGTTGAGTAGCGGGAGGGGGGTGATAGCAGATTCTAGATTATAGTTGTTCGTCAATTCGTGTCCACCACAAAATAGAAATAATGTATTTCCAGACCAGATCACTTATCTTCTGAAGTAGATGTGGCTCAGCATAAATGTTCAACCAGAGGACCTTGTCGCAGCTTGATTTTAAACTATATAATTGCAAATGGTGAGTGCAGATGGATACTTCGGAACAAACATTTCGAGGCCAGGACAGATCAATAACAGGTACACCTCTAAATTAAAAAGTTCATTAAATGATGTAATACTATTGGTGTCCAAAACCAAGTCCCAAGGTTGAACTCGCTTTTACCTTCGAAACCCCTAATTGCCAATAAAATAAATTATTAAAATTTACTTACATAAACGCTACATATATAAGCCAGGTTAAGCGCATTGTAGATGGGAGTAATTTTGCTACACCATTACATGGCGTCGGTAAAGATCATGTGCGAGAGAGGAGAGAGAGTCGCATTCTGATAAATCTATATCAATAACTCCAAGTAAAATTACTAAGCAAAGAAATCGTATTTCATTATATTTGTGTTGAGTCCAGTATGTATAAATATAATATCATATAAAAAGGTAGAAACACCTAAAACCATTTAAGTCGATACCTTAAAACAGCAATTACTTTCTAAACTTACAGTCTTGTTCTGGGACAGATTAAATTTTAAGGCGTTACCTAAATTTTACATAGGTTACCGATGCATTGTTTATTTTACTATAGATTTGCGTTGATATAAAACCCACGGCCACTTCGTCAATTAGCGTCATACACACGCGAAGAGGACAAAGCCTTGATCACTCATACATTCACAATAACATTCATACGATGGGCAAAGTTAACATAGCAGTATTAAATAATGAAAAACTCTGTAGTTTGAAGCAAAACTAATAACCAGCATCAGTCAACGGCCAAAATTGTGTGGGCTAACAAGCGCGAGGAGAGCAGTGAAGGGAACCGGAGCGGGTGGAGTAGTGGGGATAGGGGCGGTTACGTGCGTGTCAGAGGCGGCGAAGAGATTACTTAGTGAGTTTGACAGCGCGGACGATTGTTGGGGTGGGGTCCTACTGCAGCAAGCGTGAGAACTACGAAGAGAATAGAGTCTCTCCTGTTTCCACAATTGTTTGTATCAGGGTATTTTTTACATACAAAAACGCACTACGGCCCGAATACGAGGGAGGCAAGTTTCAATCAGATTTGGTTTTTTTTTTTTATTCTCTTTATTTTTTCAAACTTTATGTTAAATTTATGTGAGAAAGCAAATGTTGTGTCCCGTGGCCTGGACTGCTTTATTGTGCTTTCTTGCCTTTTAGAAGTTGTAATGTCTTTGGGCCCGCTCGGTTTTGTGCAGGCCACAACTAAACCATTCTAAAAATCTGCAATTTAGGGCGACACCATAAACATAAATCGCCTGGGTCATTGTTGGGAAAATTCAAACGTAGCGGCTATGCAATAAACAGGATTTGCAATTTCGTCTTCGAACTCTTCACACTGAAGTATGATAGAAAAGTAATATTCGAGTATACTTTAATGATCTCAGCACCAATTGAAAAGTATTTCCGTATAGTATGATCTCTTAAGAAAGGGACCTTAAAACAAAGAGCGTGAATTTTTATATCGACAGAATCGTTAGGCATAACAACGTTATCACCAAATCTAATACACACACTAAGGGCTGATATTTTGTGAACTCACAAGATTTTATAGTTTTATTTTAAAAGCCCCGTGGGAGTGACTTTACCGTCGACAGGAACAGATGGCATTATGAGCATGTAATTGCTTTTTTAAAGTGGTTCTCAATGAAAGGAATCATTTTGTTAACTAGTTTCCAGTTACAATTATTGAACATATGACTATGAAAAAGTCGTTGTGATCTCTCTGTTAATTATTTAGCGTGAAAAAAACACAAGATATTATGAGTATATAATCCTGCTATCAAATAGACAAAATTCAAAAAAATTCACTTGATGTAACTTATGTCCTTCGTCAAAGCCTTTTTTAAATTCAGATTAAGAAAAAATTTAAAAATCCTTGCAATTTGTAATTCACTTCCCGTACATCATATCCTAAAACCAACGAGCACTTACTATGTAACGATTGACATTCAAGAATTTGGGAAATATATATATTTAAAAATCCCTTCAGCCAGGCTAATCTCCCCGCTATTCCGACTGCTAGTACCCTGACTCGAGGACATAGATGTCCACTAGTGCGCCCTCCACGTTAACATCTAAGGATCGTAGTAAACGAGTTAAATAGCAACATATATATTACAAAAAGACAAGGTTTAGCTGCACTAAAAATCATTTCTATTCAAAACAAACTTAATAAAGAATATACCTGACCACCCAGTGTGTTTGAGATATATAAACTATATATATATATATGATCTCTTGTTCACCCCTACGACACCTTCCCATATCTTTTGGAACTATATACCCTACCTTATTTCAGCTTTACATCTTATCATTATGACGTCTTTAAGTATTGCTGGTTCATTAAGCAAAGATAACTATAAACATATTATAACACATTATATTATGTTTTATTCACATTTCGTCTATGTAATCTTTGTGTGGTACCTAAAATCTTTAATTTTCATCTCACCTGGACACCCCAAAACCGAGACATTAACTTTTGACAAGTTTCAAAGCAAATTGTACCCATAAAAGATTCAGAGAACGCCCCACAGGAGGAGAGTAGGATATTCAAGGACCAAATCGTATAGAATATAATATGGACGCCTGCTCACCTCAAGTATATCTAAGTTGAGACTGCATTTCACTTGCTTAATCGAGTCCTGGAAGATCCCACCTCAAAACTCATGTTGCATAACCAATGGCCACTGTTCTTTATTACAAACTCTGCCCCATCCTTAAGCTAAGCGCTTACGGATAGAACAAAATCACTGAACACCTGCTAAGCATTAGATAGCCCTTTATGGAAGGACAACCACATTTTTCCGTTCGTGCGAGACAGGCCTTTGACCATAACTGGGCTACAGTTTCACGATATAGAAACTGGTCAAGATAATTATAATCGTTGCCCTACTTCTCCACTTATCTTTCCGAGATGCTTGGAAATTAGCACTACATCGGCAAGCTTTACACGGTAAATTGAACATTTAGCAATTTGCGCGATCCAACCAACTAAAAACCATGCAATAGGGGGCTAACATCGTATTAGCTAAAAAACCACCAATAATTATTCCTAAGTCTATTTCTGAGGGCGTAGTTATAAACATCTTATCACGAAAATGTATTTTAAATTTTGGCCCATTAAGGTTATATTATTACTGTAATTTACTATCTATATGTATCATATATTTTCTCAAGAGGACATCTGTACAAACTGTCATTTTAATAGTCAAATTGCTTAGTGTACACCCAATGCCATTAAGGAAAAGGCAACACCAAGTATGATACATCATCAAGCTTCTAGTTTTCCCCCCCCATTTCCGCCTATTCCTTAAACTTTGAAACTTTCACGAGCGTCACTGGGGGGAACATGTGAGATTGGTACCAGCAACTTGCACGATAGTTGTCATGCCGGTGTTATTGCAATGCGTTCTAAACGTAACAAAAGGCCTTAACTAAGTTCACAATTACCGTCTGCATTGCTTTGGTGGGGCGTGTTTAAAATTCAATTGAATAGGCCTACAACGCAATAAGGTGCGCAACATAACGAGCACACTTCGATCTTTTTGCTAGAAATTTAACGACTTCCTCCAGCAAAAAGCAAACAACCTCGTGTGACAAGCATTGCGCCAGCTATCATATATCAAAACACACGTTCCCCCCCCTCCCAAAACCACTAACATAGACTTGCCAAGAACCTAGCAAACGCTATACTCATCCTTAAATCGTGTACTTTCAATTAAAGCGCTAGTTGGCCATTTAATATGTATTTTTGCATTGGTAATAAAAAGGACTTCTGCCAAACGAATCGAAACATCTGGTCACGATAATGATCAGAACCCACAAAAATTATACCAAAATTTTACATTTCTTTTATTCTCCGAAGTTTGAAAATATATCTGAACTAAATGTCATATATTTTCAGATGCCTGCCAATCGAACCCCTGTCAAAGCAGAACAACATGCCGATATTCAACTAACGAACCATTTTACACTTGTAACTGTTTACCAGCATACAATGGGAGTCTTTGCCAAGGTCAGTTTGTAGCCTTCTTCTACTTCTTTTTATATTTCAAAATACCTTGGGTATTATTTGTATTATGTAGAGCTTTCTGAAAAATTATAATATCAAGTTTGTGACAGGTAAGATTACCAACACAATAAAATTGTGATAAGGGAGAGCGAGAAAGGAAAAATAAAGAAGAATTAAAAAAAAAAAACTTTGATGCTGTCTCGATACAATCTTTCAAGTGAGATTGGATTTAAATTGTTGAAAATTCGGCTTGATGCTCATAAATATTGCTTTTGTTGGTGAACCTTACACATTTTATACCAATAGGGATTTTTTCATAAAATGCGTATGACATATTTTACATGGCTTTAGTAAATGTAAATTGATGAATAGTTTCAATTGCATCTGTCGAATTAATGAAACATTTTCTATTTTTGTTTAAAATTGTAAGCTAAAGCTATGTAAGCTATAAAAAAACAATTATGATTCTAAGAATAAAATGCACTTAAAATTGGAATAAATGAAAAATAATATTTACAATATAAATTATTTAACAGTTTATTCGATCTTAATTTATATCTCATTAGAAAAAGGCCCGTTATCGATTAGTGGCCACAAAACGAAAGCACTATAAGAGAGTGCAGTGTGTGGTATCTGCATTGGGTGATAGTTAGAGATGTACCGATAGCACTTTTCGACTAAGATTAACGTCAGCATTAAGATACCGAATGATGAACAACATTTATTCACACTAGTTCCCAGCTAAATAAAAAATTTTGATTGAGAAAAATTTGTCAAATCACAAAAACGTGTATGTATATAATCAAAAAAGACAAAAACGTGTATGTATATAATCAAAAAAGACCGTTTATGTTTATCATTACATAACAAGTTTAACAATCCACCCCCAAGTAAGCTACTAATCCAGTTCCTTACATAAGGTTGGATATGTCGTGAACTGTTCTGAGCCGACTGATGCTTGCTTTTTTGTATCAGCTAATCGTCATTCAAGTGATCGGTATTTGAATCTTTAGTAACTCATTTAGGCCTTGGTTATAGCGAATTCCCCAAAATTCCAAACATTTAAAAGGTTAACGAGTATCAAAAATTTAGCGGCCGATGGAATGAATTAGTAATTTCGAGAATATGATTTAATCTTTACTGAGAAGAACGCTATGGCCATCTACAAATAATGTGTTGTTCTAATTTAACAAAATAGTTTAAAAAAATAACAGAAAACAAACTTGATTCAACGTAAATATTAGACAAAAAATCCAAATAAACATTTAATTTTTCCAAGACATGTTAACAAAATAATTGATATATTGTACTAAACTTATAACAGATAAAAAAGCTAAATCGCGATGAATGTGGAATGTTTACAGCAACAAACATTAAGTTATTTAAGTTAAGTTTACATAAATTTGTTGGAATGTTGACTAGTTTAAAGCCACGTAGTTTCACTTTTTCTTTTGTTTTTGCTTACGTTTCTCTATTCGTTCTAGAACGAAAATTCAAGACTATAAACAAATGCAAGTATCATATAAACCATGATGATAGGAAGATATTCACTGAAGCAAATTCAACTTGTACAAATTTGGGGGAGGATCATTAGCAATGGTTAAATCTAATGAAATACGGGGTGTTATTGAGGATCAAGTCCTAGATCAATACGGAAAAGCAAATAAGCCGGCTATTTCTCTATGGATTGGAGCTTACAAAGCTGAAAATGATTGGTTGTGGTTTGATGGATCTAAAGTTTCAGATGGAAATTGGAGAAATCCAGCGGTGAAACCTGGAAACAGGATATTTATTTTTGAGTTCATACAAGACAACACGAGATGATATGAAATTATTTAATAGGGATGGTTCACAAAATTGGGGATATGTTTGTGAAGTTCCAGGTAATAATTTAATATTTTTTCAATTTTTTGTCATAGCCACTTCTTGGAGGGGATCACCCTGACCAAGGCCTCGTACCGGCGGCCACTTATAGATAAAATTTCTGGAAATATATGATCTTTTTCTGTTTGGCTTAGCCTAACAAATTTTTACATCTTGAGTTGAGTGGTGGGAAAGGAGTGACGAGCTGGATTTGCTGTGGCTCGAACCCAGAGATCTTCAACCTTCAATGGTTACATGTTTATGCACTAGATAATTCAGTGCAGTCATCCCGACCGATTTTAAGAACAAAATAATTGATTTGATTGTTAATAGATCTGTAGAATAAAACCTCGAGTAAATTTAAATCAGACCTTATCGACAAAATTCTAATGAAGCAAAAATATATCCGATTCAGGTCAAATTTCTTTGTACACGTAAAAAGAAAATTATAGTGCACTGTTTCATACAATTTGTTTTTGTCGCTATTAATATTTTTGTAACTACAAATGCCTTTGATAATACGTGAAGCAATTTTTTGCAAAACATAGAATACTCAACAACATTCAATTAATCTCGTTGGTACATCCACCACATCTCATTATATATATTTCGTATATTCCACAACGCGCACTTATACTGCCTGCGATCCCCAGGTATATCACTACTAGGTTATATAACTCTACAATGTATATTACTATGAGCAATCCTATTGAACAAAGTCATACTGGGTGCATTTAAATGTGCATGCAACACGCTCTACAATCATATATATTACCGGGTGCAATTCTACTGGCTACGATCCCACTTAATGTAGCCCTATTATAGGTAATCTTACTGGATGAAATTCTAGTGGGTGCAATCATTATGGGTGTAATTAAAAGTGTATGCAATATGCTGTGGTTTATTTGCAATTTATATCGCAAGTATTAAAACATTCCATTCCACAACGTGAAACCAGGGTATAAGGTGCTATTCTACTGCTTGCATTTCCCCGAGTACAACTCTACTGGGCGATATTATTCCACAATCATAGGAGAAAGTGCAATCCTCCTGGGTGCAATCCTATACAGGACAAAATACTACTGGGTGTAATTTAATGACAGTGCAATATGCTGTGGGTCAAATTATCTTTGACTTAATATGACAACACTGCAGTTCAACGGGTTTGGAAGCATTGAGTGCAATCCACGACCACCGCATTTAATCAATTACACTCTGACAAAAAACGCAGAAAATTTACCGTTTATTTGTAGTAATTTTATATTTCAAAATGGAAGTCGGTTTGTGGATGCTAAATTATGGAATGTGGATTTTATTATTTTCGATTAGCATTACTATCGAAGAACGGCGATTTATATCATCTTTGTTAGAGTTTTAGTAATAAATAGACAAAACATTTTAACTGGTATTTCACTTTGATATGTTTCAAAAAAGGATGTGCTCTAAATTTTCTTTACGTCTAGTACATCGAATACATCCCGTACAGTCTGGAAAGCCCAGGGATTTAGCCCCAAAACGTGACATTGGCTGTGTGTGAAATTGAAGGTCTCATGTAAATCTGATTTAAAATAATTCAAATTATTTATTTTTGCCAAGCCTATTTTGTACAGTAATACTGAATGTGTGTGATTGAAAGTGTTATGGGCCCTCAAGAACGTAGTATATTTTAATTCATTTATAACCCACCCTATCTATTTCCAAAATAATTTATTTTCTTAGTACTTTAAGCTTAAGTCTTTTAATTATTCCAGTACGCTTTTATTCGTATTCTTATGTTAAATTCCTTTTAATAATGGTTGAAAGCAATACCGATTTTATTGAGCTACGGAAAATAGAAAACTAGAAACTGGAAATTAGCTATTTATTCATATTGACATTTAAAAAATGTATTTATGGATGACGGTAGGATGAAAAAAATCCATTAAAGAGCTCAGTAGCACAAAATGCAGCCTGGTAAATATCAGATTTCCAATAAATATATTAAACAAACCTTCATTGAGTTCATGAATTAAATTTGGTTTTTAGTCGGGGATGTTTGCAAATCGGCTAAGTGCTCCAATCGAGAAGAATGTATTGGATCAATTGGATGTCAAGAGGTTTGCAAATGTTTGCAAGGGTACGCTGGTCCTTCATGTGAACAAGGTAAATTTCTTTGTATCGTTCATTATATTAAACTTGCATAGAGACGTTTAGGCAGATAGTGGTATATATACAATGAAAGCAAAAAATTTTTAGGTTGCTAAATGCCATAATACCATAGACTTCATTTTATTTCTCCAATATTTTGCAAAACGATACTTGATTCCTAACACAATGTCACGACAGACAGCAAAGATGTTGCTAAATACGTAGAAATCTATCACAAAATTGTTGCAGCTTTTCCGCAGTGTATTGTACAAAATGTTACTTTGCTCATTTCTCAGGTGATAAGAAGTTAGTTCATAATTTTCTATAGTAACTAATTGTTCTAATGATACACTGAATATTGTTTTTAAATATCGTTCAGTTTTGATTCAACTGCTCGATATAAGTTGATGTAAAAAAGGTAAACGAAAACCAACTAGAAAAATGACCATGACATTGCGCACCAAGTGTCAATAATTAATATTGATTTTAACATAAGAAATAGTATTTTGAGAATAGTTAGACTCCGTGAAAATCAGCAAAAGTGTATCTTTGTACAATCCTATATATAGATATGAACGCCCAGTGTTTAATGTTTACTCCAACATAACCATTTAGTTCATTTGACATAAATTTC
>OZ023139.1:19797162-19814806 GCA_963675895.2 Styela plicata | reverse complement strand
ATCCATGAAGGGGGTGGGTACCTTCGGCGGGCAGTGCGACTGGAATTGATCGAAAAAAGTTGTCTATTATAAGCTACTTATGTACAAGTATATCTAACTTAACAACTGAACCACGGAAAATTCAGCGCTGTATGAACAGTAAAGTCTGCCTGTTGAGATCCCAGCTAGGTAGTAGAGGAATTTTCAATAGACTGAGTCGGCTCTAACATTGAAAAATCGCTTCATGTATAGCCTATAGCTCTGTAGTGATCTGAACACACTCGCACCACTGCTAATACCTTTTAAGTTAACAGCCGCAAAGACCACAAATATACAATGCGCAACATAATTCAAGGAAACGCCAAGATCGGAATTTCGCATTTCGCAAGCGACTATGCGGGAGAAGTGACGTCTGTTACGTCTTAATACAGTGCTGTCGCCCGCGGAGCCGCGGAGATTTCTTTTGATTCAAATTGGTATGTACGGATAAATGTTATTCCCGTTTTGATGCAAAATTGCTAAGTTACCTCCAGAATGCATACGTATTGGTTTAAACAATTTATCATAGCAAGTAAGTACGTTTATTCAACAATAAAAGATCTGTAAAATTTTTACGTTGAAAAATGTGATGAAGTTGCGATGATATGTCGGAGCAGTGATTGTGTTTACACCTCCCTTTCTCCGTTCTTCAGCACGCTCATTTAATAAAAGAAACGTTTTTAGAACATTTATTAGACCTTTTTGGGTACTGGAATAATTTTTAACACGACACCAGACAGTAACTGTTTGTAGTCATTTTCAAAAATGTTAAATTTTTCCTGCGAGAAAGGAAAGCCGAGAATACAGCTTAATCATATGGTGAACCACGGCCACCCGCGAGGTTCCAGTTCGAATCGGGGTCCGAAGGTTTTTATCTTATCACAGTTCGTATTTTTTCTGAGCATATATCTAGTAGGTGGAGGAAGCCGTTAGCAGTTATTACGTAAGCCACCGTGCACCGGCGAGGCGTCCAGCAGACCTCTGCATATAATCACCATCCTCCACGGTTTCGAACCTGCGTAACTTTCAGCGTATTACCAACGCTTTACAGATTGAGCAATCCTGATTCATAAAAACCGTCCTAGTCCGAGGCCTGAATGCGATTCTAATTTTTCGTGAGTGATTTTCTCTTGACAAATCCGTTTTTTCACAAACACGAATCTAAAGTCAAACGCAAAAACGAAACGTTTTGCAAAACTTAGTTTCTGATTGCTGACCACGAAAAACGAAATTATGAATAAAGTTGAATACAGATGGTGTGATTATTGAGAATTTCGTTCGATATTCTATAATATAATTGGATGTTCTTGAGCAATACGTGCTTTGAGTAGGTTGCATTCTCAGGATTATTTTGTTTCAATCCTGCGTTTTACGTTAGTACAACGCTGCGCATGTGTTTCTTCACGTTTTCCAACACAAACAAATAGACATAGACGTTTCATGTTGTCGTGGTGCTTGAAAATATGAGTAAACAAACAGCAAATTAAAAACACAAATGGGCAAATTATATGACGCATTCGGGCTTCCCCACGTCTGTCTGTGATACTATGGCGGGGTGTAAACAAACTATGGTGCCTCAAGGATCTTCAAGGAAAAGAATATTTGGAGAAATACGGTAAAATGTCGTTACTCATAACATTTATGGGTGCCATATTCGAGCATAAAATGTTAAAATCAAGTTAGTCTTGCATTTATTATTTCTTTTGAAAGTTGAGATAGGATCTCACATACTGCATATCGACTTGTGAGCTTTGCGTATCCCACTATGAAGCGTAGTGTATGTACGTATGAAATGTACTTTTTTCTAAACAGTTGTATATGTCCATTAGTAGATGAGAATATATTTTGCAAAAAACTCAAACAGCAAACTTCTTCACATCATAATTGTGCTTTTGCCATTTTTGCCAGTCATTTGATAACCATAAGTACGATAAGTTCGTATTTTTTTCTGAGCTTGTACCTGGTAGGTAAACAACCTATGGTACCCCGAGGGCTTTTGGAAGAAAAGAAAATTTGGGGAAATACGGTAAAATGTCATCACTCATAACAATAATGGGTGCCATATCCGAGCATAAAATGTTAAAATAAAGTTAGTCTTGCATTTATTGTGGTGGTAGTCGTTTTCTTTGAAAGTTGAGATAGGATCTCGCATACTGCATATCGACTTGTTAACTTCGCGTATCCCACTATGAAACGTAGTGTATGTGCGTATGAAACGTACTTCTTTCTAAACAGTTGTATATGTCCATTAGTGGATGGGAATATATTTTGCAGAAAAAACTCAACAGCAAACTTCTTCATATCAAAACTGTGCTTTTGCCGTTGTTAATATCCATTGTCCAAGCGCTGGTGCAGGGTAGGTAACACGTGCAACAAATCCCCTGAATGAGAGAACGCAAGGATAACCGTCCTTGGTAGCGACTGGTTTGTTCCGACTTTTGCTGCTGGTGTTTTTGATAGCGATTTTGCTACTTCGCTTTACCAGTCTTGTACGTACTTTTAATAGAATTATTGCGCTTGTCAGCATTCTACGCGGCCATCTCATTGCGTTCCGTGGATCTTTTGTAGATAGATTTCTCGACTCATAACATAACACGTAAAAGCGATAATACACGCCTTCGTTGTTTGCGTTATTCGTATGCAGAACACAAACGCACGAAACTAGTATTATCCGTTAGCTTGCATAGCAAACTTTTCGTTGCGTTGGGGGACTTAGGTAAAAACGAACGCAAGTGCGTATTGCGGTCCTAATTCTGTCACACTTATGGTTATCAAATGACTTATAGTTCCTCTTCACAGCGTGAAACGTAAATAGACTACCAAACGAAAAAACGTTGACGTTGGACGAACCGGAAAGTTGGGGTTAAACGAAAAAATCCGTCGTCGCGTGCGAGGCACGAGTTATATATTATGTATTACAAAATATAAATAATGATCAGGAAGAGTTGTTTATAATTTGACAGCGCAAATAAACAATACGAGACCCGTAATTCCCAGCCGTTCACCCATGCAAGTACTAACCGAGCCCGACGTTGCTTAACTTCCGAGATCAGACGAGATCGGGTGTATTCAACGTGGTATGGTCGTAGACGGCGTTTATCATACTATTCGCTCTTTTATACTACTTTTTCGCGGTAGTGCAATGAAGCGTTCGGTCGAGGTTTAAAAATTTTGACAAATGATGGGCGCTCTCGCCTGCGACCATACCACGTTGAATACACCCGATCTCGGAAGTTAAGCAACGTCGGCTCGGTTAGTACTTGCATGGGTGACCGGCTGGGAATATCGGGTGTAGTAGGCTTTACTTTATTTGATGTTACAAATATATTTTTCTGTCTCATTTGTTTTTACCATTTTCTGTGAAATATTTTGAGGTTTCTTCCAGAATGCCAAACATTGTTATTTATTTATAATTACCAAGTTATTGTGAAGCAAATTCATGTTTGTTGTTTATCAAACCAATTCCCGTAGTTGTGTTATAGTTCATCTAGCATAAAGGACTTTGCAGAGTTTGGTGAAGACTTGCATAGCAACTATATTTTATTTGATCCGAGCAACAACGCTACTGCAGTACATCTTATCGATCGAATTCATTTTGGAGGACTTCATAAACTTACCTTCGAAATATTTGGACGGATTCGGGTTTTGCAGACGTGTACATATTTACTATTTAAGAATTCAAATCGACAATATCCAATAACTACGCTCGGCAACGAGATTGGCCGAATTTATGCAGAGTGTAATTGAAATATTTTTTGTCGTAATTGAGTTCAAGAAATTTATTTCTCCTAATAAAGGCTTGAGTCCTATTTAATAATTTCGTGGGTGACATTCTTCTTTTAAATTGCTCTTTTATTTCGCATAGATAGGAATCTAAATTGTAAATCAAAAATAAATTCGGGTCGAAGGAAACGAACACTCTCCATTAACTTGCATAGCAAACGTTTGGTTTTATTGGAAACGTAAGGAAATGCATTATGCGCTTGCGCAAAACACAAGAGTAAAATAAAACAAACCTAGAAATGACGCAACCTACACAAACGTGTATTGCGGCCTATGCACAATCGTGTGAAGCCGATGCATATCTAAATATATTTCAAACAAATTTATAAAATCGTTAACGAGCTCATTAAAGCTCATATCAGCAAAAGTATTTCCCCTGTCGTTTTATGCTGAACTGACTCCACACATCCTTTGTTGGCAGTAGGTCCACCCAATGTTATATAACATTTGCAGTTTCCACCTGTGTAACAAAATGATGTCGATTCAATAGATCGCACCAAAATTAATTTAACAACCCTTGAAAACCAGTTGCCTCGTTACATCGATTCAAAATAAAACCAACTAGTTAGTTTTTTAACAGCAAGGAATTTAGACACTACTAGTCCTATAATCTGATATATGTCAATACGTTTATATAGTAAGAACACAAAAGTTGAAATACTGGCATAACCGTATTAACGGGAAAGCAGGATGCTGTTGCGCAATCACCGCATCGAGTAAAAAAATCGTAGAATTTCAATTTGATCGCCGTCAATATTGAAAATTTATTTCGAATTGATCCGGGGGTGTGTACCTCAGATGGCACAGCAGGCAGCTATGAATCTCAGAGATAATGGACAAGTCCAACTTTGAAAGAAGAGGGTTTTCAGAAAAAAAATTGTCGCATGTAACCCTCATTGAGTCAAACTGTTTACGGTAGCGCAAATTCCTTAAGAAGCCGACAACTCCAACAACAAGACGATGATATTTCATATACTGACAAGACCAAACACCCTTACAGGCCTACAGGCTGCTTCAGACTACATAAATTTTAATATGTCTGTTCAGACTAAATTGGTTGTATATTCAGCGGACATTGATAAGTCCGACACTTGGCAGATTCTGCTCTTGGTTGCGAGGACGCGAACAGTATAATCCAAGTTAATTTCCCTCTTCGACATCTATGTGTTTCTGCTTTCATATGCGACACTCACAGTGGCAAATCATGTTGGTACTTTTCACACTGCACTGCACATTGGAGTCCCAGACATGTCCTTGGACGGTCCAAGCCTGGGCGAATTCAGCTTTTAAAAATAGCCACTACGCGGTCCATTTACGATGACCTGTAAATTAAAGTTTACAGAGTCGTTGGAAAATATTGAAAAGTGTTTATGTTTTGCGCTATTTTCGAATGTCAAATCTACAGTGCCATGAGGTACAAACATATAAATTGAGACTATCGACTAATGATGAATAGAAACAAAGTTCACTATTCTAAGCGGCTATTTAGGTATCAGTATATCTCAATTAACAGACTAAAGCTCGGAAAAATTTGAGAGCTCTAAGCACGAGCAGTGATGTCCTGTTGATACCCTCTAAAGTAAGTTTCAAGGAAATTTTTAATGAAATAAGTCGGCTCTAACTTTGTAAAAATCGCTTCAGGTAGTACCTCGTACTCTGTATAGAACAAAACCAAACTTGCAACCACCGCCTTGACTTGTATTTTTTTAATTTAAAACCGCTAAGAGACCCACCTAATTACAGTAACGCAACACTATGCAAGGAAACAAACCAATCTGCGCCAGGATAGACAATTCGCATTTCTCAAAGCGTCTATGCGGGAGAAGTGATGTCAGTTGTCGGCTCAATAACAGCGCAAGGGAGGGTGCTGGATGTACCACTAGGAAGCAGAAATGGTTACCATAATAAAAATATTAAACCAACAATAAGCACTCATAAAATATTGTTTGTTCAAGACTTTGATGATGATAATTTTGGGTACATGTTTCGCTCAAACTAAAGTATTAACACAACCGCTGTATTTTGTAAGAGGACCACGCTTCCAATTGCGTTTGGCCGGTGAAGTGATTGGAATATCGCCAAATTGGAACTGTTAAGATAATGCATCTGTATTGGAGTGCTAATTACGTATCCGGACAATTAATAGTTGGGAGGTCAGGTTCATGAAAGTACCTACATCTTAAAATGATTTCGGTCCGTATCGGTGTACTTGGGCAGCAGCTTTGGATCAGAAATATTAACATAATTGCTACGTGATTCCATCAACAAAACGAATGTCTTAGTCCTTCAGGCTAGACTAATCATACACGGTCAAACTATTATTAAAACTACTATAATTAGTTCCAAAAATACAATCAACTTGCATTTGCTTCACATTAACAATGGAAATATACCTAAATAATATATGTGGGGGGCATGCAGTAAAAGAACCGTGGAAAATACCTACATTCTCACAGATATATTTTAAAAGCAAACGAGAACTCCAAAATAATATATGTATACATGAAAATTTTTGGCACAAAATAATCATACGTGAGTAATGGTTCGGAAGCGAGAGCGCACAACATTTTGGAAAAAATTTTTAATACCGCAGAGTGATCGACTTCATTGCACAACTGCGAAAAAGTAGCATAAAACACCGACTAGTACGCTACCAACCGTCGCCCTACGACCACATACCCACATTTGAATACTCCCTATCTCGACCTGAGCTCGGAAGTAAAGCAACGCCGGGCTCGGGTAAGTACTGGCATGGGTGACCCGGATGGGAATACCGGGATCTACTAGTGCTTTTTCCGTTGAAGCCTAAAAAAGTGTGTGAGAATTGTTTCGGTCCGGCCATGTCAAATTATAATGAACTTCTTCCTGTGCTTCATTAAGAAGTTGGTAAGACTTAAGAAAGTAACTCGTTGCCTCGCACGCCGACGACGATTTTTAGGCGGTTTAAAAAAACCCCATATTTCGGGTTTCGTCTATCGTCAAACGTGGTTTTTCGGTTGGTAGTTCTCTTTAGGTTTCCAACGCTGTGAAGAAGGTTCTATAGTGTCTTTGAGATAACTTGACGTGCGATAGGAAGTAGAGGCCGAATTAACGCACTTTTCGTTCGTTGTTTAATCCGAAAGGTTTCCGCAACTGCAACGAAAAGTTTGCTATTTGCGAGCATAGCGGATGATACTATTTCCGTGCGTCCTGGTTTTCTGCAAACGAATATCGCATACAACGTAGGCAATTATAGTCGCTTTTACTTTTTACGTGTATGTGGTTATGAGTCGGAGAATTTCTATCCGCTACATAAGACACACTTGAACTGCATTGCGATGACCGCGTAGAATTCTGACAAAGCGCAATTAGTTTCTAGTAATAGTACGTACTAGTCTGGTAGAAGCGAAGGAAGCAATTTTGGCGTGCAAAAACAGCAGCAAACAAATCATTATAAACAGGCCATCGCCACTCGAAGGACGGTTATCCTTGATGGATCTCCTTAAGGAGATTGGTTGCACTTGTGACCACACCCTATCCTTCACCCAGCAAATAGGACAATAGATATTGAACAACCGGCAAAAGCACCAGATATGATATTAAGGAATTTGGAGTTTGACCTTTTTTTCTTTTTTTTTCTTTTTCTGCTAAATTAAATTCCCATCGACTAAAGGACATATTCAACTTTATTCGAAAGAAGTACAAGTTAAGACGTACATTCATCACGTGTCATAGATGGATACGCGAAGTTCAACAAGGTCGATATTCATATGCTACATCCTATCCTCAAATTTTTCAATAGAAAACACAATACCATACCACAATAAATGCAAGACTAAACTTGATTGTTAACATTTTATAATTGCTCGGTTAAAGGCGACTCCATATAATGTTATGAGTATAGAAATATTAACCGTTTTTCCTTCATTTATTTTTTGTCTTCCCCAATATTTTCTCCTCCTATCAAAATCGCTCTTTGGGGCACCAATAGAGGTGTTTTCATTCACCCTCACCACCACCCCTTCAGTAATAGCACAGTCAAACCGCGAGCAAGCCCGAATGCGTCATATAATTTGTCCAATTCTGTGTTTAAAGATGGAATGTTTTTTTACCCAACTTATGTGCAAGCACCACGACAACAAACAACGCCCGATTAACTTTGGGTGGGGGGGGTCTGGTTTTTCTTTGCGAATAGTTATGAAGTTATATTTTTAGGTGATTGAACTCGTAAGGCAAGTGTGTACGTTGTAAAAAAACCCTTAATAATAGGATATCTCTGTATATTATTATGTGGTTCTTGCTGTGGTTGCCGAATGTGAGGTCAAAATAAAAATGTCCCTAGGTCTATTCGTGTTGATGTTGGAAATCGGTGAAGAAACACTGGCGCAGTCGTTGTAACGAACGTAATACGCAATTTTGAATACAAAATAAAACCTTAATATGCAACATACCCAAATCATGATAGGCTCAAGAACCATGCAAGGTAAATTATAGAATTACGGATCAAAATGCTTCACTAATCACACAATCTGTGTCAACCTTATTCATAATTTCGTGGTCCCCCCCGGTGTCAGCAATCTGTAACCTTAAGTTTTGGGGCAAGGGATGTCCGCAGGGATCAGTCTTGTGTTGCCCATTCGTGTTTTTTGCGTTTGAACTTCGCGATTCCCCGTTGGAAATCTAACAATTTAAACTAGTGAAAGACACCTCAACTGAAAAAATTAGAAATCGGAATCAGGCCTCGTACTAAGGACTAAGTTCTGATGCACCATAGAGTTGTTCAATCTGGTAATGCTATTTGTAATTGCGCTTAAAATTACGCAGGATACAAAACTCAAACTCGATGTAATGAATGGTTTATGCGAGAGGTCGCTGCGCGCTTCGGCCGGTGCACGGTGGCTCACTTAAAAACTAAACTATCCCTTCCTCTTCTCCTCCTCTACCAGTACTACTCGGAAAAAATAACAAACTTATCATAACTATGATTAACAAAGTGGAATTAGACTAGCCTCTTCTACAAGCGTGAAATAAATTTATAGACCCGTAAAACGTAAAAAAAACGTTAACTGGGGACAAGCCGAAAGTTGGGTTAAACGTAAAAAGCTCCGTCGTCCCCATGCGAGGCACGATGTTGAGATATTATTGGTATAACAAAAGGTAAAGAGAGGAGCAGGTAAGTTAATGATTACTTTTTTAACAACGGTAATGATTTTAACGAATTTAGCAGTCGACAACGCGGTAATTCCGCACCGGTCTCCCATGCAAAGTACTAAACCGTGCCCACGACGTGGCTTATATACTTCCGAGTGCTAACTAATAACGGTGTATTCAACGTGGTAGGTGTCGGAAGCGAGACGGTCTAACGTACTTTTCCTCATTGTCTATAATCGGTGTTTTCCCGCATGTAGTGCAATGGAGCGTTCAATCGAGGTTTAATAACTGATTACATAATGTAAACTGGTCCGGGCCGGCCCCTACGACCTGTACCTACGGTGATTACAACCTCCAAAGTATCGTCTGATCTCCGAATGTTTAGCAACGTCGCTTCGGTATTCATACTTATGCATGGGTGACCGGCTGGGAATAACCGGATTTCGTAGGCTCTTTTTCCCATGTTGTGGTCAATTAGTAAAGCGCTATTACAATGTATTAATTTAGGCAAAACCACCAATAGTCGTGTTGCGTTGGTGATTTTTATGATAAAAACTTTATAAATAGATATTTATTATAATCGTAAAAAGTTAAGACGTATTTCCTAGCCCGCTTCCTTAGCAGATAATCGGAAACTGATTCCTAAGGAATGTAAAGCAAGTTAGTTACATTTAAACACAAGACAGGAATCTAAAGACACAAATCAATTATATAGGTGGACCCAAGAATATACTGGATTTTAAATACTTTTGAGTGGATTTACTTAGTGCCCCAGATCATCTTCAATGTTTCAAAAGCAATTCGTTCTATAAATGTCAATCCTCGTGGGAGAAAGAGCTGCAAGCGCACGTTGCTTCTGCTACTGCTGATTAATGAAGTTGAATCCCCAAAGTCATTTCTATCAACGGTCATTAACTCTACGAGTTGTACGTGAAAAGGCAAAAAAACTCACACTTGCATCCTCTAAATTTTTTTGCCGTGTCGAGCGAAAAGGAGTACGGTCCACTGACGTAACTTCAACAAGTCCTGGATCATGTTGTTTCATGCTTGAAGCAGGTGATTTATGGGTGGTGTAAATACAAGATTATAATCGAGTAAAGCGACTAACACTAACAGCTCTTAACTATCGTCAGCTAGCTGAAATTGGTATTTCAATAAATAAATGCGAAAAATAACGTAAGAATAATAAAAGATCCAGTCCTCAACACGGTGGCTTCCCTGAAGTTCATTGGTACAGTACCTTTCTCAATTAGTTTCTGTACTTTAGAATTAAAGACAGAAAGCTCCCCTTGATGAAAGAGTCTTAGATACATTTTTCCTTTGACATATAAGGTCCATACAAAATAAACACCAAGATTGTTGCTTAGTAATAACTATTTTTACTAATATTTATTACATGCTTAGACCAATTTGCATTCCCGTCAGAGCCAATTGTGGTCGATTCGCCATTTAACTGTCATTGTATAGCTATTGTTGAAAGACCTAGCTCCCTTGCGAAATGCGGATCGGCATAGGGGTGTCCGTCGACAATGAAGCGAAACATACCGATCCGGCAAGCGAATTACTTTTTGAGGGTTAGAGTACCATGAATTTTTTTCAAAAAGTGGATCATGGATGTGAATCGTCTTTCAATACTGACTTGGAAAAGCATTCTTAGTATTAGAATATAAACGAATTTTTTTTCTGAGCATATACATGAGGCAGTCCGGAATGCCTTTTCGAAAAACACCAATTCTGGTGTCAAGTAGATTAGTAAATGGTATTATGAGGTTTTTTAAATATCATAGTAGTATACCTTAAACCCCCCGAAAGGGTAAAAGAGAACGGATCAAATAAGAGACCAAAGTTGATAGTCTTTATGATACCTCCAGCAAAAAGAATAAATTTCAGCGATAACAATCTTATTATTTTATGATATATAAATGCACGTTCTGTTATACATTAGAACTCTGTGACCAGTTCCTAGTTATGCCCCTTGATGCAAGGAATAGTCTATTAGGTAGTTATCGTCGAGCGTGGAATCCACAACATAAAACATAGCGTAACATAGTCGACTAGGCAGTCAAACCGGACCAACTAAACTATAATTTTCTTGTCAATAGTCTTTAAAGATTTCGCCGGCGAGCGAAGTACATAATTTGTTTATGACTCTCACTTCGATACCTGGCCTATTTTGTCCTTAAAATGTTTAAAGGCTGCCGAGAATTAGAGTTATAAATTACGGGTCAAAAAGATGTAAAAACTATGTTTTGAGGAGCTATCATGGCCGGGGTTATTTATAGGCTGTAATTAATAATACTTTTTTCTAATTTGGCTAGAGCAATAGCGTTGGACGCATGGATTCTCGAACTTATATTTAACCAGATAGATTGATTGCCAAATACTCCGTATGTGTTATGGTTTTTTTGCCCATTGGTGCCTACATTATTGTCGGACCCCCTAAACTCGGAAGAGGCTTTGCTTCGGGAACATGTAATGTCAGCTTCTGGTTATATCATCGCTATATAACGAACACAACAGTTAAAAAAACATACAAACGTAATATTCACATCGTTAAAACAAATTTTAATACCACCAAAGGGATGGTGAACAAGAGTAGTAAAGAAGTAAAGTAAAGATTAAGAGTAAGTAGGTTTGAAAGATGTAGATTGTAGGCGGTTGTATGTAATTATTAAATAGATTTAGGACAGATTGATACAAAGTATGATGGCTATCTACCTTCCGTTACAAAACACTGAATAAATATTGGCCCTTATAATTAAAAAAATGTGGCAGTCGTATGGCCTTTTGTAGTCGTTGTTTAGAAGTGGGTTGCCATCGTTGGGCATTGGTGTAAAAAAACGGTTTAGGATTGATTACAGCCTTTTTGCGAAGTAGATCCATGGCGCGTTTAACCGCCTTTTTTTAGCGATGTTTTTTTTAAAGTATGATTCGATTACATCCATCTTATCCACTTTTTCATTATCAATGTAATTAATCTATTCAACCAAAAACCTATTGGTTTGTAATCTTTCCAGCTCTCAATTAAGTTGGAGTTCAAAAAGAAAAATGTACTGATATTAAAAATTAATCCACCGACGCACAAATTAATTGTACAGAAAATATATGCCAGGTGTTAATAATATCAATATTAAAGCAATTCTTTTTTACGAAATAGATTAAGCAATTTTATTAACGCCATATATAAAAAAGAATGAATATACCGGAAGTATTTTTTCCCATAGAGGGATGAATATGTAAAATTCTTTTCACGAGTAAAATATTACCATTATAATGGCAAGAATTAAAAAATGCAGCACATTTATGAGGAAAAATCGGACATCTAAAGCAATCATAATCACCTGTTATTTTTTATCAGTCATGTCTTTTATTTTAAAAAAACTTCATGAATTTGTCCACCTTGTTGAAAAAATGTTATTTGTTTATTTTATCACCTTTTATGAGATGTACAGTTTTTGCAAGACAGTCTTTCACCTTGAATAGAATGTTTTTTAGTTAAAGCATATGAAAGCGAAAACATGAAAATAATCCGACAGACAAGTATCATGGTTCAATATTCATTTTTTTCCGATCGACGCGCTCTCTTTTTGTTGAGGATTGTTGATTCGATCTTCTGCTCTAAAGTACATCATCGACTGTGTCCTCTTGTCTTTTGCAGAACAGCGATTCTTGATATTGGAGGGGTTTTTAACACGCTGGATGAGAAAATACGAACAACAGATTTAAATGTTTTAGCAATGGCCCCTATTCGCTATTTAATATTAAGCGGGAGAAAACGATAATATATCACTTACATTAAGTGTATGTGTCTCACTTCCTTGTTTGGAACGATCGTCCAATCTTCAACTTCCAAAACAGAAGGCAACTAATTCTTCCAAGGGGTTACCAGTTATAGGGTAAATATCTTAACCCCGAAGTGGTAATAACACGGACGAATAGAACCAGTAGTTGATATTCATTTATTATACTCCCAGTAAAAGGAATAATTTCACGACTACAATCATATTTTTATGATAAAAAATGCACTAGCTTTATACATTCTCTGTGACCATCCAAGTTAGCCTTGAGGCAGGATATTCTAATAGGTTTTTTGTCGGACGTGATCACAACAAACAACGTACCTGTCGACTAGGCAATTACCGACAATCAAAACCTATAATTTCTTTTCGAATTTTCATTAAAGAGACTCGAGAGTGCTAATCAAAATTGTTTATGACTCTCACTGCGATACTGGCCGATTTGTCTTAAAAGGTTAAAGGTTCCGAATTAGAGTTATAATTCTGGGTGTAAAAACTTGTTTTGGAGCTATCATGGCCGGTTTTAATTGCTTATAAGAAAACTTTTTTCTAATTTTGCTGATCATGCGTTGGACGCATGATGCTCGAACTTATTTAACCTGATATATTGAATGCCAAATTCTCCTAGTGGTTATGATTTTTGCCCATGGTTCCTACAGTATGATAATGGATAATTTATTTGAATGGTAAAATTCGTTTCAGTTGTTGCTTTTCCTTTTCAAAAATTGTCACCAAGCTATCTTGATATTGAGAACTTGAACCTAGAACATTCAACTTTATCAGAAAGTCTGTTTACCAACTAGATTTTGTCAGGTGCCACCGCCCATAACATTATTCAACTTTATCTACGGTTGAAGCTTAGCAAAGTTGCAAAGAAAAAACCTAATAATTTCGCCAGCAATTAAAAGTGGAGTTAAAAATGTATTTTAAGATCACAAAATGCCTCAACTTTTTCTGTCAATTTCCTAGATCGCGTCTTTCATAGCAAGAATATGATCATTGCGCTTCATTTAATGCCATAAACAGTGATGCTGTCAGAAAAACAATGTTACGCCTCTTTCGGTTGCCTATGTGTGACGAGGGGTCCAGTAAGATTAACCAACAGTCAGACTACACTTCGAGGTACGCATCTCTTCTTTGGTGCTGACGAATCGTCCTGAAGGTTCGAATCACGCGAAAGATGACTATAGGCGATGGGCTTTCTGAACAACTGCTGACGCACGGCGGTTCAAATAAGTTCAGCTGCTCACGGCGTTCTCCACCAACCATCTCCACGCACAGAAAAAGTAAGTAAAGTTTGGCCGATTCTTCACCCCAGATTCGAACCGAATGAAAATGAAATCTTATCCTATCCTAAGAATAATGGAATTGAAAATACCACATTGCTGAATAATATCGTTTTTTTTTTAAAAAAAGGGTGTGCCAAGAACAATATTTCGCAAAGGCCTCTCAAGGTATCTTTAATTATTGAGCAAGCTTCCAAAATTACGCGGCAACTTCTTTTCAAAAAGGAACCAGGCAAAAATAGGGAATTTGATTTTTGACTGAATGCACTCTTGAATTGTCTCCTAACATGACGTGAATCTGCTCATAGCCCATATCAGTGAAATTTTGAAGCGATTGTTTATGCTCAAGACCCTATTCTCCACTGTCAATTTCACTGCTAGACATTTCTACTTTGTACAATATGTGCAGGCAGTGATTAGCAATATCATCTGTCTGTCAAACTTTCCAAAAACTTCAAAAGCATGCTAGGTTTATGATACAGTTCTACTACTCCATATGTAAGTAGCTTATATGTATGATAAAGATACATTTCACCATATTAATTCGACCTCTGCTGAGGTCGAGCTGCTACCAAATCGATAACAGCGTACAGTTGCTCAGGCAGGTTTGATCGAGTGGTTTGCTTTCCATTTAGAATGATGCAATGAACCTTGGTAAGGCTGTCATAAGAAGCTTTGAAGGTAATCGGGACACCGGGCTGTGCGTCACTGTGTTTTAGTTCTAGTCAGTATTGCAATATGAGTACTAGGCGTGCGTAAGAATAGCGCCTCATATCTTAACCTCCACGTCTTTCGTCCCGGAATGCATGCGAAAAGCGCGAGAGAGAACCAATTGCTCTCTTGTCACCGTACGCAATCTAGTGTAAGGTTCTCTCTCCATACGATTAAGATGCTACGATTTTTTTTTTTTTTTTTTTTTTTTTTATAGCCACTTCTTAGAGTGGATCACCCTGTCCAAGGCCCTTTAACAGCGGCCACTTACAGTCGGACAGGGTTACAATTACTGGAAAGATATCATCTTTTCCCTTTCGGCTTAGCCTACCCAAGTTATTACACACCCTGGGTTGAGTGGTGGGCATGGATAAGCGAGCCGGACTCGCGGGGGCTCGAACCCGAGATCTTCAACCTGCGATGCCAACATGTTTAACCACTAGGCCATCGCGCCTCACGAAATTGAAATGCTATTGAGTTTTGATGCCTATTTTAGGTAATTCAATTTCAATGATTTACTGCTCAGCTAAGCGGACCCGATCATAGACCCCATCCTGGTATATATTGGTAAGGTATAAGAAAAGGGCTGAAAATCGCCCATCCTCAAGAAAAGTCCTTGGGGGTCGGACTTAAACTCCTTCGATGATCTTAATTTTGAGGTGCGGTGGTAAACACAACTTTCCCACACCCTGCCAATAAAAATTTGTCGATTTTCGCTCCGCCCTACTATTTAACCTGTTGCTGGCTAATCTTCTATAATTCATCACGCAATAGTTTGCACGTGTAAATAATATCTTTACTTTCCTGTACGTGATAGTGGAGAAAGCCGTAACCATTAGGTACCGTCCAGCAATCCCTATCCCTAGTTCGAAGCGTTTTCCCAACGCTTTGCCGACTATGCTAACCGGCTGACTACGCCTATCATAACGACTTTTCCTTATGTATCCTAGTTGGACCGGGAATATTTACTACTAGTACACAACACATCAGACTATTGTATAATTTAAAATATCAACAAAAATGGCACATATCACATAAAACTCAGGCTAACAGTATATAAAGGATTATCCTACCGCGGTACACAAATTCATGACGAGTCAGGCAAAGTGAACATGGGAACAGAGTTTTTTTTCCGTGAGGATTGATAATGTTAATTAACAATTAAACTATGAAATCTTCTGTCACTAAGCACCTGAATCTACGGTCCGGTTATCCAATTGGCAAAGAGTTGGAATATGCTAATTCGAGCTGTTCATCTCAGATCACCCTGCTACAGGTTTGAATCTCGTGTATGATGATTATATTCGAGGGCTGCTAGACGCCTCGCCCGAGCACGGTGGTTCACGAAAGCGCTGCCCCTTCCACCAACCACATCCACGCTTAGTAAAAATGTTAAGCTGAAACTTTTACCCCAGATTTTGAACAATTGTTTGCACGTCGTGGTTATTGATAATCTCAAAGTCTCCCTATTTTTGCAAGGTCATCGCAGCCCACTTGTTTCCGACCCCTTAGCTATTTGGTGCATATGAATAGCCGTATTATCGCCGTATTATTCACAAAGCGTGGAATAACGCGAAATAGTCGAAAATACCTTTTGTTCTAATAAAACAAACAAACAAAGAACATTACAAAACGAACCTTGTGTCCGCGTTAAGATACTTTATAAGCGGTCAATAACATAGTTTTGAGTTGGCTGAAGTAGTTGATGACGTCTTAGTATTCTTTGTGAGAATGGTTTTTGTCTTCCAATATCGTTAGAAATGGTCCCCATTACCGTAAATGTATTTCCTAAAGCCGTATATCTCCATTGCGTAGCCGTAATGTTTTAATGTTGCGCACAATGCATACGGTATCCATTCTTTGCTCACTCGCTCAGCACTTTCATCTGCTTGTTCTAGTACTTTGATTATGTGCTTTCTCAAATAGACCTAAAAATCATTAGATATAGACATAGTTGATTTCGACACCTCTGTCGATACAAATAAAGATATAACATTACAGAGTTATCAGGAAAGCAAACAAAACCTACAAGACAGTTTAAAAACGTGCCACGGAAGATGTTTCAAGGAAAGATTAGAAGAAAGTAACACGCATTTGCTTACCTGAAAAAAAAAATACAAATAATTTTAAATTCGACCAAACACATCATACGGGACCCCCTCCCTCACAAAAATATAAGGGGGCGCCAAACACACACTCCCACTATAAGTTAAAACACAAACGAAAAATTGGACTCTACTGGAGGAACTTTACACGAAGGATGAGGATCCCCTTTCATGATAGACAATGGTGTTTGTGTCAAATTTCTTGAGCCAAATCAAAACAACGTAAGGGTGGCAAATTCTTACATGCATTACTTAATTTATTGTCCCAGACATCCAAATTACAATACTAATTCAACTTTTTATTGTTACTGATATGAACTATTATAATGATTCGATTTTGGTATTTGAGATACTGCCATTGTAACATAGATTGATTAAAAACATTTACAATACGAAACAATAGCATGTTTTGTAGTTGGGCAGCACTGCGAAATAGGCGAGGGCAAAGTGATGTTGTGGTGTTAAATGCCATTATTTTGCCAAATATTTGGATAATTTTGGACGCTGGAGATTAATGTTAAAAACCATTTTGACCAGATCTGGAATTTTTTAAGGGGTGGATAGTATTTATTCCAAGATAGTGTGATTTTTAAATGCCATTAAGAGACCGAACTGGTATATTTTATTAATATGGATATTAATGATTGAAAGCTATGGCCAACTTTTTACATATGGGCTGGCAATATTTGTTCAGCGTTGGTGAATTGATGTCATTGCAATAAAACTAAGATTCAGGATATCGTTTTGATTGGAAAACAATGTTCATGGATGCTGTAAGTGTGACGTTTATTTTACTTTGGAGATAGCAGCATCT